>JAURVB010013942.1:0-16919 GCA_033002965.1 Piper betle | reverse complement strand
AAAAAGTCTAACAGGTATGGGTCTTCTTGCTATGGTTCGAGTATGTGTTTGCCCGGTCTTAGCCTCCTTCAGTGTTGGTGCCCCCATTGGATGCTACGCATCCGACCCCTTCTTGTTTTAAGTTTGGTCTAGTCGGGTCTAGTTGGATGTTGGAACGAGTCCCTCATGAGTCTAGTTTGTTTGTTGCATGTTTGAACCCCTTTTTGATAAATCCTAGCCCCTTCAAGACGGTGCGGTTCCTGTGGTTGCCTCGGCCGCCATAGAGTAGAAACCCTATGTGCGCACAACTTGCGCTTGGTTCTGCCAGCCTCCATTAAAGTTAGGGTGCAAAGGTGCTGGCATAATGCCCTTGTGCTCAAATTTGAATTTGAATTTCCCATCCTTTTCCCCTGACCCAAAGACTGTGCCAATGCCCTTGTGTCCGGAGTTGATCCAAACTTGCAGCGGTTCAGTTAAGTAGCTCGTGTGTTTGGGTTTTTGGCTTTCTGTGGTCCAACTTGGTAGTGCGTAGTGCATTGGTGGCCTCCTAACGCCCTTGCGCTGGCCTAGGATTTTTGCCTATTAATAGAGGCCCTTTTCACCTCTTGTTTCCATCTCCACCGATCTTCCCTTCCACCCTTTGTGAGACTCAAGACAGGGTTAGGAATTTATTTAATGGATTTAACAATTTAGTGTACATAGTTGAACCGAAATATTGTTTATCGGGTTGAGTTCGAAGTTTACAGTTAGAATTTTGGTGTTCATTCAATTAAATTTAAGTTAAATAAACTTTCATAGAGAAAACAGTCAAAATTGTCCTTTTCGTGAGGGGTCGGTCTCTATGGGAAAATAAGAGGACGTCGACTCTGCTCTCTGTTACATTGCTTCTCTCCCTCTTCTTGGTTTTTGCGTGGTGGCTCTTTCTCTCCTCCTCGTTTCCTTATTAACAACTAGGGTTTCAGTAATTCTTTATTTTTCCATCATTATTTCATGTTTTATTCATCATACACATGGAATTTTATTGTTTAGGATGTCATGCATGCATGAATTATAATTGTTGTGGATGATATCTGATTTGTGGAGATCATAACATAAGATTTTTCATTGAAATATGATGATAGATGGGAGAATTATTGTTTGGCAAAGAATTTGAAAGATTTGAGTTCATGTGCATGAATTGCGATTTAAATTATGAAGAATTCTCATCTTATCTAAGCATATGTTTAATTTCTAAAATTTATATGATGTAATGGTGTAATTATATAAGATCTAATTGGTAAATAATTCTAGGACTGATAATTAGATAATTTATTCAAGTTAGATCAACTTTGATTCATGATTTATACAAATTTAATAGTAAATTCATTGAAATTTATGCTTTAATTGTAGATTTGTTAAAAATAGTTAATTTGATGAAATCCATCTTGGGTATGTCTAGAATCATCATATGAGCTTGTTGGTATGAAAAAGAAACAAATTTGATTGATAAATGCATGAAAAAGGTCTAAAATTTGTGAAAAATTCGGAAGCATAAACATTGCGAGTGCATTTGTACGCAAGAAAACAGTGTGCCTAAACACTCAAGTCACTTTTTCAAAGCGTCTGAACGGGAAACAGTGCATATGAATGCCGAGTAGTTTTCAATCTTTATTAATTAAGGTATTAAATAATTATTTAATGATGTTTAATGGTGTAATTATGATTGTTAATATTATTAATGGGTTGATATGTGACATATACCCTATTTGAGTATATAAGATCGAGATGAAAATTTGTATTTGTTAAAGCTTTGATTGTGTATACATGCATGACATATCATCATTTTCATGTTCGAGATATGGTTGTGTGAGTAATGTGTACTAATTGATGTCATTTAAGTGTTGTTAGAGAGCTACTCAAGGGGAAACATAATACCTAAGGATTGAGGTACGCATAACCTTATGATGTTAGATAAACACTTGTTGTCGTTGATTAGTTGGGTAAAAGGTGTAGTCACAACTTTGGCGTAAAAGGTAATGCGTTGGACTTCATCTACCTGATTAAAATATACAATCGTGATCTAAGGCTCATCATACTATAATGTGAGGCTCACTATAAAATGTAAAAGGTTCCAAGGTCCAAGGGATAAGGAATAGCCCAATATATAATCTAAGATTAGAGTTTGGGTGAGGACATACATCTATTGTCTCCTTTGTGAAAGGGCAGCATTTATGATTGTAGATCGTAAAACATTCTCTGGTAGAGTGTTCACTCTGCTAAAATAGGCTTATTGGACTTAGTGATTTATCACTAACGAGGAATTACCCTCCACACGTATGAATTAGTTTGGAATGAGAGCCTTAGCGGGGAGAGAGGGAGCTCGAATGGATGGACTACTTCTTATCTTTATTAGTGAACTTTATATATATATATATATATATATATATATATATATAGAGGGGCATTTTGCTGTACTGCAGCACAGCCAAGATGGCTGTGCTGCAGTGTTTCAGCCGTTGGATCAAATCCAACGGCTGAAACATGCCCCCATAAAAAAAAACTCCGGCGCCGCCCCGCCGCCGCCGCCGCCGGCCGACGCGTCGCCGCCACCCCGGCCGACGCGACGCCACCCCCTGCCCCGCCCGTCGCCGCCCCGCCGGGGCGGCGACGTATCCGCCGGGCGACGGGGCGGCGGATCTAGCCGCCCCGGGTCTTCCCCTGCCGGCCCGCCGCCCCGCCGCCGGGCGACACCACCGCCGCCCGTCCCCCGCCCGCCACCCAGCCGCGCGACGCCCCCCGTCCCCGCCCGCCACCCCGCCGCGCGACCCCCGTCCCTCGTCCTCCGTCCCCCGCCCGCCACCCCGCCGCGCCCCCCTCGGCCCCCTCCGCCACCCCGCCGCGCCCCCCTCGGCCTCCGCCCGCCACCCCGCCGCGCCCCCTCGGCCTCCGCCCGCCACCCCGCCGCGCCCCCTCGGCCTCCGCCCGCCACCCGCCCGCCACTCCGCCGCGCCCCCGGCCCCGCCGCGCCCCCCTCGGCCTCCGCCCGCCACCCCGCCGCGCCGCGCCCCCGTCCCCTGTCGCCGGCGCCCCCCCCCGGCCGTCGCCGTGGCCGGGCAGCCTACCCGCCCCCTCCGCCGTCTCTGCTGCGGCGGCGCCGGCAGCGGCGCCGCCTCCCTTTTTTTTTTTTAGATCTTGGCCGTTGGATGCTAATCCAACGGCCAAGATTATACTGCAGTACAGCCAAGATGGCTGTACTGCAGTACAGCAACATTTTACCCATATATATATATATATATATATATATATATTGGGATATTACATTGCATAGCAGTGGAACATGGTTAGGTTTATGGATTTGGGTGTGATTGCTAACAAATTTAGTTGTTGCCTTATAAATAATTATTGCTCTAATATGCATCTTATACAACTTATTTAATTGTTTTTGATAATTCGAACTTGCTCTTTTGTTGAAGTTTGGAGTTTGAGTTTGTATGTAAGGTAACCACCAATTCGTGCTGGGTTCTCCGGACAGGGTGTTACACCCTTATCTTCCCTCATTCCCAGCCGCTCCTAGGCTGCTCTTAGCCAAGCCAAGTCCCCTTGGGTCATAGGTTTTGTGGTAGGAAGCCCCAAGAGACCTTCCCTTGGTTCCCCTTGAGGTGAAAGTCTCCTCCCTTTCTACCTCTTCCCATTGTTGTGTGTTTTTATGCGTATACTTGCGTGCTTGTTTGCATTTTATTTGTATTTTTTTCATTTAGATCTGCATGTTTGGAGTTATTAGGCTATTGAATCATCTCACTTCACTCGTATAAAAATAGATATGTATTTTTTAATGTTTTGAGATTGTCTACTTGCATTGTTCCTATATATTATGCATATCTCGTAGTGTATATCATCTTATTGCATGCTATTTGTCTTGTTGCACTCACACGAGATAGATCTACATTGTTAATGTGAAGTACTTATTCTAATATGACATGTATAAGCTTGTAGGAGTGCCAAACTTGGCAAAAGATTGTAGCTTTCATGGTAAGTGTGACCTAGCCGCTCATTTTTTCAATTTTTACACCCTTATGTAGATAGTTGTTGATGTCAATATTTTGTATGTTTGTGGATCGCCATGTTGGCTTGCTCCTGTAAAAATATAACACTAGGATAACCACTTTAGAGGTATGAACAAAATGCCTAATCTTTTGGTGTGTTTGATGTGATGAATGTATTTCTTGTCATGCTCTGAGCTTGTGCTCCATGGCTTGACAACGCCCTATTCTGACTCATTAGATGCCTCGGCATTTTCAAACTATCCCTTGCATGGGGAAAATCAATTATTTTAAAGCCCTCTACATCTTCCGTATCACTCCTGGCCTTGGGCACAGAGGCCTAGTACTCTCAGAAGGCGCCTTCAATATCCTTTGAATCCACAAGTCTAGACATGCATTGCATTGCAGTGCCTGTAATCCTCCACACTTCTTTGGGTTTGAGAAGCTCAAAGGTGGAGTTGTCAGGATCTCTCAAGAATAAAATGGCCTGCTTACCAATCCAGATCCCACTTTGACTGGCACGCGCAATAGCTCGTGGTGTACGAGAGTCAACTTTCCCTTGTCCACATCTCACTGGAAAACCGAAAAAATTATATACACATAGGTCTAGGTAGGGATTATAATATAGTAGGCCCAAAGGTATCATGATCTAGATTTGAGTTTTCTAAAACAAACTCGAGGGATCTCATCCTCGAGGGTTATTCATTCAGAAATTTGTACGACTAATTGGTCTAGTGTCGAGTGGGATACGATAAATCTACCACTTGACACGCCCGCTTACCTATCAAATCAAATCACGATAGAGTGAGAAGTTCAAACCAGAAGTGAGTCCTAAACAAACCCAGTAGAAACTCTAATTGTGTCCACGCGCTTAGGCGGCGCGGTCCTACTTTGTACCTACACATCAAAAGTAAAAGCTAAGGCCTGCTATCTAAATGATGCATTCATACACCCTATATCACACTCACATTGAAGAACTCACATCAATCTGCATCATGATTTTCTAGGCTAAGTTGCAATTAATTAATAATCATCCTTAATTTACCTAATTAGTTCATTAACATTCATTCAATACAATTCAAATTGTGCAAATTCATTTTATATACAACCAAAACATTTTATCACGTCAATCAATCAAATCCTATCATGTTGTGCTAATAATTATCGATTTTAAATAATTAGGTTGGCATCACATAATCGGGGATCGGCGTCAACTAAGGTTTGTCGTGTGATACATGACTTGAATTTGGCACCCCGTGGCGTCTTAAGTTCGATCGGGTTTGGCTGGATGAATTCAGCAAAAACCAGAGAATTCCAGCAAATCTAGTTTTCTGGCGGCTTCTAATGGTTTTTGGCAGTGTTTCGATGGCTTTTGCTGCAAGGAAATTGGTGCTGTGGGTCGGCACCGGCTCAGCGAGCTCGACATGACCACGGTGGTGGTGAGGACGGCGGCGGTGGTGATGGTCGCTGGTGACGGGGGTGGGTCTGCTAGGTTGGTCGGCTTGCCCGAATGGACTTGGCCGGACTAAGCGGTGGTGCATGGGGAGGGGAAAATGCGTCATGGTCAAAGGGGAGGGTGATGGTGGCATGACAACGGTGAAGTGGCGGGGTTGGCGGCAGAATTAGTATTGGGAGCATGGTGTCGGGGCATCGTGGAGGCCGGTCAGTGGCCATGATGGTGGGGGATGCTCGGTGGAGCTTGGCGGCAGTGCAGCGTTGGCGGTGGCGTTTGGGGTGGCAGTGGCGTTCGGGGAGAAAATGTTGGGGGAGGGTTTTGGATGGCAATATCGTAAATAAAGGTTGACTCGACTTCAACTCGAATCAAAAATAATAACTAACTCCTAGTAAATTCTAAAAAAAGTAAGAAGAGAAATATGAAAAATTAACATAAAATATAATAAACTCAATAACATCAAAATGACATGATCTATAACTAATAACTCACTCAAACCGCTATATAATGTGTCTGAGTGCGCTTTTTGGCCTAAAAATAATTCTACAAAAAAAATGCATACTGTCATATACTCTAATAACTCATTTCTCATCATTTTCCTGACTTTATCAATATATACTCGGGTACACTTGACCCTTATCACTCATAACACAAGGTTGGCTTCGGCTCAGCACGTGTGTCATGAAACTGGCTCGACTTGAACTGACTAGTTCGCTAATGTAAAACTTTGACTCGAGTCACTGGTTTTATAACCTTTCCACCTTAGAAAAATTTTGTCCTCGAAATTTTACCCAAGGAAGTTTCAACCTCATCAATAATCTGAAGAGCTAAGTCTTAACTAGAGCACCTGGTCATGAAGCTGGTTGGTTGAATATCTCTGGGTATCTCTTCCTCATCTAGTCTTCACATTCCCATGTGAATTCTTCAACTTCTCCTCGAGTCCATTGCAACTCGTATTAGTCGAGCTTCTTTCCTTCGGAGAACTTTCATTCAGTGATTCACAATCTTGACTACATCTTCTAGACATATCAGGTCTGGTTGTAGATTCTATCTCTTCTGTAACTGACAACATGAGAGTTGTCAGGATGTTTTGCCTTCGGCAATGACACATGAAAGACATCATGCATAGCTAATAGATGAAGCGGAAATGCTAGCCTGTAAGCCACTGATCCAATGCGCTAGATTACGTCAAATGGTCCGATATATTGCAGACGGAGTTTCCCAAGAGTCCCAAATCTCATGTTTCCCTCAGTCAGAGAGACCTTTAGGAGAACGTGATCTCCTAGCTTCAGTTAGAGAGACCTTTTTGGCATAACTTTTTTGTCTATCATGAGCTGACCTCATTCTCTTCCTGATCCGCATCACTATCTCATGTGTTTGCCAGATCATTTTTGGCCCAACTACCACTGGTTCGCTACCCTGTACCAACATACTAGAGATCAACATGGTCTACCGTATAGTGCTTCGAATGGTGCCATTCCGATTGTGGCCTGATAATTATTGTTGTACGAGAACTCTACTAGAGGTAGATGCCTTCCCAACTTCCCTTTGAAGTCTAGAATGCATACTCGGATCAAATCTAGTATCCGTATGGTTCTCTCAGCATACATATTTGTCTGAGGATGAAAGGTTGTGCTGAATCTGTAACGACCCAGCCCAAAGTGCAACGTAATGAGCTAAGTCATTTCTTTAAAAAGGGTACCCCAGAAGTTAAAGATCTCTAGTCCATTCCCACTTATAAACAGGATCTTTTCCTAGTAGGTATTAGATGTGGGACTAAGTTGAGGGTTCTCACAATCCACCCACCTTAGGGAATTTCATCCCTGAAATGCCTATTCTTGGCCCGTTGCTAGCCCCAGCCCACGACCTTTCTGGCCCGTGACCGGCAGCCTAGCCAACGCTTCTAATCCAGCCCACCATCTAACACGGAACCAGGTCGGCTCTGATACCATTTGTAACGACCCAGCCCAAGTGCAACGTAATGGGCTAAGTCATCTCTTTAAAATGGGTACCCCGGAAGTTAAAGATCTATAGTCCATTCCCACTTATAAACATGATCTTCTCCCAGTAGGTATTAGATGTGGGACTAAGTTGAGGGATCTCACAATCCACCCACCTTAGGAAATTTTGTCCCCGAAATGCCTATTCTTGGCCCGTTGCTAGCCCCAGCCCACGTCTTTTCTGGCCCGTGACTGGCAGCCTAGCCAACGTTTCTAGTCTTGGCCCATTCCTAACCCCAGCCCACGACCTTTTTTGGCCCGTGACCGGCAGCCTAGCCAACGTCCCTAGTCCATCCCACCATCTAACACGGAACCAGGTCGGCTCTGATACCATTTGTAATGACCCAGCCCAAAGTGCAACGTAATGGGCTAAGTCATTTCTTTAAAATGGGTACCTCGAAAGTTAAAGATCTCTAGTCCATTCCCACTTATAAACATGATCTTTTCCCAGTAGGTATTAGATGTGGGACTAAGTTGAGGGATCTCACAGAATCTCGACTCAGTGTCCATAGTTGCCTGGAAAGCTTTCTATAATCAAGATGTGAAACTCAGATCCCTGTCTGATATGATCTCCCGTGGCACTCCATGTAGCCTGAGTATTTGATCCCTGTACAGTGTGGCCAAAGTGGTCAAAGGGTAATCCATCCTGATTGGTATGCATGCACCTCTTTGTGAGTTAATTTATTATGACTTATATTGCATCCTTCTATTGGTGGATCCTAGGCAAACCAACTACAAAGTCGTAGGCTATGCTCTCCCACTTCCATTCTGGGGTTTCGAATGGCTATAGTGTTCCACCCTGAGACATACATGCTCAGCTTTCACTTGCTGACACACCAAACATTTGGCAACTATGTTATACACTTCTCTCTTCATTCCTGGCCACCAATATGTTCATCATACATCATGGTATATCTTCACTCCACCTGGATGCACTGAGCATTTCAAAGTGTGAACCTCGTGAAGAATCGTACTTCAAAGTCTAGGATACTCTGGAACATCTGGCACAAATAGTTAACCTCTCAGTTTGACTAATCTATCTACATCTCTGGCCAATTCCTTGTGTGTTCCCAGTTCCAGCTCCTTACTCAATTATTTATCTTTTTACTGTGAAACCCTGATATATTCAAGCACACACGGTTGAATGGTCAGTCGTGCAATCATTCCAAACAACTATCTCTGGCCTATAGCATGCTGAGTCATTGACATTGCTACCAATCCTTCTGAGCCTCGAACTAGCTTCCTGCTTAGAGCATCTGCTCCCACATTTGTTTTGCCCTCGTGGCATGCTATGTCAATCTCATAATCTGATAACAACTCTAATTATCTTCTCTATCTACTATTCAAATCCTTCTGCGTGAAGATATATTTTAGACTTTGGTGATTAATCAAGAGTCTGAAAGATGTTCCATACAAATAATGCCTCCATATTCCGAGTGCAAATATGACTGTTACGAGCTCTAGGCCATGTGTAGGATAGTTACTCTCATGCATCTTGAGCTGACAAGATGCATAGGATATCCTTATCCTTCTGCATCAAAACACAACCTAGACCAATGCTTGAGGCTTCTGTGTAAATTACAAAATCTTCGTGTCCTTTAGGCAATGTAAGGATAGGTGCCAAAGTCAATCTCTCCTTCAGCGTCCTGAAACTTTATTCACATTCCTTTATCCATATAAATCGTTCCGCCTTCCTAGTCAACCGTGCAAGAGGAACTGTTATGGAAAGAAAAACTCGTTATGAATCGTCTATAGTATTTAGCTAGACCTAGGAAACTCCAAACCTTCGTAGGTGTCTTCTGCTATTCCCACTGTACTACTGCTTCTATCTTGTCTATATCTGTAAAACCCGCGACTCGAGTCAGGGTTTTATAATCGTTAGCGGGTCGGTTCGACCGTGGTCCGAGTTGGTTCAGCTTTCAGAACACGTGTGCGGGGCCAAGGCCGACCGTGTGCACGTGCTATGAGGGTTCATGTATACCCAACTATTGATGATAGCGTCAGATATGCATCAGCAGACTGAGTTATCAGTAGATATGAGAGTATACAGTTGATGATTTTATTTTTTTATATTGTGACCGTAGAATTAGTTTAGGCTGAATAACGCATTAAGACACGTTAGATGGTATTCGGGTGGGTTATTAGTTATATAGCATGTCATTTGGATGTTGTTGTGTTTGTTTTATTTTATGAGATTTTTCCATATTTTTCTAGATATTTTTTAGAATTTATTACGAACTAGTTATTATTTTGACTCGAGTAGAAATCGAGTCAATACTTATTTACGAGTTTGCCACTAGGGGTGTTTTTCTCCTTCCCGACACTTCCTCACCCAAACCCTACCACCGCCGCCCACTGTGGTCGCCACCGCCACCGCTGCCAATGCCGCACAGCCACCGATCAACGCCGCCCCACCCCGCCATGCAGTCGCCGTGCCGCCACGACCCACCCCGGCCACCGTCTCGCCGCTACGACGCCGGAATTGCCCCACAAGCTGCGACTCCCTCCCTTGTCGATTCGCCGCCGTCCGGGCAGTGCCGTCACTGCCGTGACCCCAACGACCACCACCTTGACCTCGCCGACATTTCCCTCATCATCCCGACTGCCGTTGAGGCCGGCCGTAGCCCCGATCGGAGCACGCCGTCGCCGTCGCCGACAGCCATCGCCGCCTCGGCTACCCTGTTTGACACCACCATCGGACCAAGCTCGTCGAGCTGGTGCCGATAGACCCCCTGATTGCCCCGTCCAGAATCATCACCGGAAAACCGCCGGAATCCGCCGACACTCGCCGGAAAACCGCCGGAACCGCCGGAAAATTGGATTCGTGTGAAATTCGCCGGATCATCCGCCGAACGCACCCGATCGAATCTGGTCGGACTTTTGACGCCGCTAGGTGCCAAATTTGAATTTTGAGTCACAAAACGGAAACCCTAGCCGTCGCCGATTTTCGACGACGCGAGGTATAAATTACTCCGACGTAGATTCTTAAGTTTTGTAATTACTAGGGAAGCATGGTAGACTAGATAATTAGATGAATTTTTGTGTTTTTGACGTGTCTGTATGTTTGTGTGTAATTTAATAAAAATTATGAAATTAGTTGATTGATGAGTGTTAAAATGGAAAAGTAAGGAATTAATTAGGTGAACTAATTAATTAGCCTGATTTCATGAGACGTAGATTGAAAACTCACTAGGATTGACTTAGGATGAATGTGTGATGATTGATGCGTGATTGCGTCGATTGTGTGTGCATGCTATAGGATGTGTGATTCATCATGCGGGCGTTAGCTTTTAGCTTGATTGTGTAGGTACGGTGTAGGAGCTCGCCGCCTAGGCGCGTGGACCCGTTTGGAGCTTCTACCAGGTCCGTTTAGGACTCGTTCTCTGTTTTTACGCTACTCTATTGTGTATTTGATTTATCATGTGCAAGACGAGTTAAGTGGCGTTTTATCGGATCCCACTTAACTCGGGCCATTTAGCCAACAATTTTCTGGATTAATAACCCTCGAGGATGAGATCCCTCGAGCTTGTTTTCGAAAATAAGATCCACCTCAAGTTGCCTTCGGGCCTATTATAATAAATCCCGACCCAACCTTAAAAATAATTTTATCGAGTTTTCAGTGAGACAAGAGGAGATGAATCGACTTGCACGTACCATGAGCAGATGCCGTGACAGTCAAAGCGGGCTCTGGATTAGTGCCAGCGGACTGTTCCATTCCCGAGGGATCCTGACAACTCCGCGTTTGGGTTCCTCACACCGGGAGGACGTGGAGGTTTACGGGTACTGTTTAGTACAGCGCATGTCCGGACTTGTGGTTCAAAGGGTATTAAAGGCGATTGTCTGAGAGTACTCGGCCTACGTGCTCAAGGCCAGGAGAGATATGGAGGTTCGGAGAGGGCTTAGGATAAAAGTTTTATGTGAAGTACTGAAAAAGAAGTGTCGTGAGCGGCACAGTACCAGATAGATCGGGATACTGTTGAGTCAGCTGCTCGACGGCTCCTCTGTAGTTGCCCTTATGAGAGTTCTTGAGGAAGATATATATGATGGTTTGCTTTCCATGAGAGTTTGCTCTCATGTTCCAGTTTGATATTAGTTATTTCCGGACCAGTGACACCCGTTGCTGACGTTTTTCTATATATACGTAGGTGAGAAATGCGAGGGATGAAAGCTATCGAAACTGCGAAGGAGCAGCACGGAACCGCGCACACATGTACCTACCGCGTGTAATGTATAATGATGGTGTGTTAATGCTGTGTGAATGATAATTAGGATGTTTTTGTCTTGATGAATTGCTTATTATGAAACGAACGGATAATTGTGAATGAGTAGGAAGCCTTGGAGTTCAGACTCGGCTCATATGAAAACAAATGAGATAATGATGAATGCTACGGTAGATTGTCATGTTTTATCGTATTTTGATAAAATATTTATATACCCTTGTTGTGGACAGGTTGGCCCCTATCCCACTTTTATGGGAGATTCTGTCCGTTTTTCCGTAAAAATTAATGAATTTTTAATTAAAATTTCTTGCTGTTGCATGGTTTTGTTTTGCTTGCACATCATAGCATGCATGTAGGACTACGTTAGAACCCACGCATCCCATCCATGCATTTTATGTTTGCATCTCCATCTTGAGACATCGAGGGCAGATCCGGGTCGGCTTAACCGAACCCAGTAGATTAGCGAACGGTTCGGTCGCCGGTGACATTTCTGGGTCGGTTCACGGGTGAGCCGAAATGGGGTGTTACAATAATGGTATCAGAGCCAACCCTTGGTTGATTAAGATGGTAGATGCGTTACAGGTTACATGTGTGCCGAAGTTGCTCTGAGCTGTACCGACAGGTATTTTTCTGTCTTTATGTTTGTTTTGACAGATTTTGTATGCTGAAGCTGCTCCCAGCACCTCCGTAGAGACTTGCACTCCTAGCTCCCCAGCAACAACCACAACAGAGAGGCCAGCAAGGTCAAGGTCAAGGCCAGAGAGGCGGAGACCAATAGCCATCGAGATAGCAGCGGAGAGGAATCATAGCTATCATGACAGGACAGGAATAGCAGGCCTTGGATCAGAGAGGAATGCAAACAACACCACCAGTAGAACCGTCCATCTCGGTACCACCATGGGCAGCGGGGATGAACACAGCCACAATTGTTGAAGCACTGGAGGATACGACAAACATGACAGGTACGCACGCGTCTCACCTCGGATTTCACATTTAGTAGATAGCTACTAGAGTGAAACCTCCTTAATCTAAAATTTTGAGGACGAAATTTTTATAAGGAGGGAAGGTTGTAAAACCCGCGACTCGAGTCAGGGTTTTATAATCGTTAGCCAGTCGGTTCGACCAGTAGTCCGAGTTGGTTCAGCTTTCAGAACACGTGTGCGGGGCCAAGGCCGACCGTGTGCACGTGCTATGAGGGTTCTTATATACCCAAGTATTGATGATAGCGTCAGACACGCATCAACAAACTGAGTTATTAGTAGATATGAGAGTATACAGTTGATGATTTTATTTTTTATGTTGTGACCGTAAAATTAGTTTAGGCTGAATAACGCATTAGGACGCATTAGATGGTATTTAGGTGGGTTATTAGTTATATAGAATGTCATTTGGATGTTGTTGTGTTTGTTTTATTTTATGAGATTTTTCCATATTTTTCTAGATTTTTTAGAATTTATTACGAACTAGTTATTATTTTGACTCGAGTAGGAATCGAGTCAATACTTATTTACGAGTTTGCCACTAGGGGTGTTTTTTTCTTCCCGACACTTCCCCACCCAAACCCTACCACCGTCGCCCACTGTGGTCACCGTCGCCACCGCTGCCAATGCTGCACGGTCGCCGATCAACGCCACCCCACCACGCTATGCAGTCGTCATGCCACCACGACCCACCCCGGCCACCGTCTAGCCGCCACGATGCCAGAATTGCCCCACAAGCTGCGACGCCCTCCCTCGTCGATTCGCCGCCGTCCGGACCTCGCCGCCGCCGCTGTGACCCCGACGACCACCCCCTCTGTAACGACCCGCCATTTTTTCACAATACTATAGGCCCAGCTGGCTAGGCGTTTACTCGAAATTAAACCAAACCAACCTTGTAACGACCAAATTAAACCAAACCAACCCTGTAATGACTAGCCCTAACCGGTCCGGGCGTTACTCCATAGTCTTGGATCGTTTCCCAAAGCCACATGTATAACACAAGAAAATAAAAGGAAGTCCAATTTATTATCCATTCTCCTACCCTGAGTTCGTAAAAGAACCACCAACTATTTTTCCTTAGGTGAGATGAATCAATCTTGATTAGCCTACATACCTATGTCGGGATCAAGCTCAATGTAGTTCTACAGTCTCCCAGGTCATTCTGAGGTTAGGTGGTCTCCCAGGTCCATTCTGAGATTAGGTGGTCTCCCAGGTCCATTATAAGATCAGGTGGTCTCCTAGGTCCATTCTGAGATGTCCATTTTTGGCTTTCAGGTCCATTCTAACATGTCCATTTTTGGCTGTCAGGTCTATTCTGACATGTGCATTTTTGGCTGTCAGATCCATTCTGACATATCTATTTTTGGCTGTCAGGTCCATTCTGACATATCCATTTTGGCTGTTAGGTCCATTCTAGCATATCCATTTTGGCTATCAGGTCCATTCTGACATATCCATTTTGGCTGTCAGGTCCATTCTGACATATCCATTTTGACTGTCAGGTCTATTCTGACATATCCATTTTTAGCTATCAGGTCCATTCTGACATATCTATTTTAGCTGTCAGGTCCATTCTGACATATCCATTTTGACTGTCAGGTCCATTCTGACATATCCCTTAACAAAACACAAAACAAACACCCAACCCCAAAGACTCGTAGCAGTTCATACCAAGCAGTCAACGAGAACCCCATGCATAAGACGCTAGGGATTAACAAAGGCGTCTCCAACAAAACTTTGCATGCAAGAATCCAAATGGAAACAAATAAGATGAGGGATGAAATACTCACACAGTAATGGGGAGGTCGCCTGGGACGGAGATGATGCCTGAAATACTCCCTCCTCCTGCATATATATATACTTCAACCATTCCGTCCATTAAATTCTCATACCCCATCATCCATTGGTATTTCCTAGGTTCAACGAGCCCCTTCATTAAATTCTCACACCCCATCATCCATTCATGAATAGGTATTTTCTAGGTGACCTTTAGTCGAACCATGACCGGTCAACTTGATAACCAACCATATTGGTTCATCGATATTTATTTCATAATATTTAGGTTCGAGTCTTGTAATAAAAATCATGGTTTTTACACCCTCGCCGTCGTCGACGTTTCCCCGATCATCCCGACCGTTGTCGAGGCCGGTCGTAGCCCTGATTGGAGCACGCCGCCGCCGCCGCCCGTTTTCGAAGCCGCCATCGACAGCCATCGACGCCCAGGCTACCCTGTTTGACACCACCATCGGACCAATCTCGTCGAGCTGGTGCCGATAGATCCCCTGATTGCCCCGTCCAGAATCATCGCCGGAAAGCCGCCGACACTCGCCGGAAAACCTCCGGAACAGCCAGAAAATTGGATTTGTGGGAAATTCGCCGGATCATCCGCCAAACGTACCCGGTCGAATCCAATCGGACTTCGGACACTGCTAGGTGCCGAATTCGAGTTTCGAGCCATGAAACGGAAACCCTAGCCATCGCTGATTTTTGACGACGTGAGGTATAAATTACTCCGACGTAAATTCTTAAGTTTTGTAATTATTAGGTTTAGATAGAAATTTCGTGTTTTTGACGTGTCTGTATGTTTGTGTGTAATTTAATAAAAATTATGAAATTGGTTGATTGATAAGTGTTAAAATGGAAAAGTAAGGAATTAATTAGGTGAACTAATTAATTACCCTGATTTCATGAGACGTAGATTGAAAACTCACTAGGATTGACTTAGGATGAATGTGTGATGATTGATGCGTGATTGCATTGATTGTGTGTGCATGCTATAGGATGTGTGATTCATCATGCGGGCGTTAGCTTTTAGCTTGATTGTGTAGGTACGGTGTAGGGGCTCGCCGCCTAGGCGCGTGGACCCGTTTGGAGCTTCTACCAGGTCCGTTTAGGACTCGTTCTCTGTTTTTACGCTACTCTATTGTGTATTTGATTTATCATGTGCAGGACGAGTTAAGTGGCGTTTTATCGGATCCCACTTAACTCGGGCCATTTAGCCGACAATTTTCTGGATTAATAACCCTCGAGGATGAGATCCCTCGAGCTTGTTTTCGAAAATAAGATCCACCTCAAGTTGCCTTCGGGCCTATTATAATAAATCCCGACCCAGCCCTATAAATAATTTTATCGAGTTTTCAGTGAGACAAGAGGAGATGAATCGACTTGCACGTACCATGAGCGGATGCCGTGACAGTCAAAGCGGGCTCTGGATTAGTGCCAGCGGACTGTTCCATTCCCGAGGGATCCTGACAACTCCGCGTTTGAGTTCCTCACACCCGGAGGACGTGGAGGTTTACGGGTACTGTTTAGTACAGCGCATGTCCGGACTTGTGGTTCAAAGGGTACTAAAGGCGACTGTCTGAGAGTACTCGGCCTACGTGCTCAAGGCCAGGAGAGATATGGAGGTTCGGAGAGGGCTTAGGATAAAAGTTTTACGTGAAGTACTGAAAAAGAAGTGTCGTGAGCGGCACAGTACCAGATAGATCGGGATGCTGTTGAGTCAGCTGCTCGACGGCTCCTCTGTAGTTGCCCTTATGAGAGTTCTTGAGGAAGATATATATGATGGTTTGCTTTCCATGAGAGTTTGCTCTCATGTTCCAGTTTGATATTAGTTATTTCCGGACCAGTGACACCCGTTGCTGACATTTTTCTATATATATGTAGGTGAGAAATGCGAGGGATGAAAGCTGTCGGGACTGCGGAGGAGCAGCACGGAACCGCGCACACATGTACCTACCGCGTGTAATGTATAATGATGGTGTGTTAATGCTGTGTGAATGATAATTAGGATGTTTTTGTCTTGATGAATTGCTTATTATGAAACGAACGGATAATTGTGAATGAGTAGGAAGCCTTGGAGTTCAGACTCGGCTCAGATGAAAACAAATGAGATAATGATGAATGCTACGGTAGATTGTCATGTTTTATCGTATTTTGATAAAATATTTATATACCCTTGTTGTGGACAGGTTGGCCCCTATTGCACTTTTAGGGGAGATTCTGTCCGTTTTTCCGTAAAAATTAATGAATTTTTAATTAAAATTTCTTGCTGTTGCATGGTTTTGTTTTGCTTGCACATCATAGCATGCATGTAGGACTACGTTAGAACCCACGCATCCCATCCATGCATTTCATGTTTGCATCTCCATCTTGAGACACTGAGGGCAGATCCGGGTCGGCTTAACCGAACCCAGTAGATTAGCGAACGGTTCGGTCGCCGGTGACATTTTCGGGTCGGTTCACGGGTGAGCCGAAATGGGGTGTTA
>JAURVB010013941.1:0-53052 GCA_033002965.1 Piper betle | reverse complement strand
ATCACGGCTCGTGGGGGCGATTCGGGCGTCGTGGTGGCAAGACATTGGTTCGGGTGGTTCGTAGCGCACGGCGACGGCACGGCGGGGCGGGGCGGCGTTGATCGGCGGCAGTGCGGCGTCAGCAGCGGCAGCGGTGGCGACCACAGTGGGCGGCGATGGGTTTTTGGGAGGGGAAAGTGTCGGGAAAGGAGAAGAACACTCCTAGTGGCAAACTCGTAAATAAGTATTGACTCGATTCCTACTCGAGTCAAAATAATAATTAGTTCGTAATAAATCCTAAAAAAAATCTAGAAAAATATGGGAAAAATCCCATAAAATAAAACAAACACAACAACATCCAAATGACATGCTCTATAACTAATAACCCACCCGAATATAATCTAACGCGTCCTAACGCGTTATTCGGCCTAAAACTATTTCTACGATCAAACATATAAAAAGAAAAAATACTGCATACTTTCATATATTCTGATAACTCATATCTCACCATCTTCTCGACATTATCATCATATATTCAGGTACACCTGACTCTCATCGCTCATAACTCACGGCTGGCCTCGACTCAGCACGCGGTTCATGAAACTGACTCGACTCGAACCAACGGTTGAACCGACTGGTTCGGTAACGTAAAACCCTGACTCTGAGTCACGGGTTTTACAAACTTCCCTCCTTATAAAAATTTCGTCCTCGAAATTTTAGATTAAGGAGGCTTCACTCTGGTAGCTATCTACTAAATGTGAAATCCGAGGTGAGACGCTTGTGTACCTGTCACGTTTGTCGTATCCTTCAGTGCTTCAGCAATCGTGGCTGTGTCCATCCCAGCTGTCCATGGTGGTACCTCGACGGACGGTCCTGCTGGTGGTGTTGTTTGCATTCCACTCTGATCCAAGGCCTGTTGTTCTTGTCCTGTCATGATAGCTACAAGTCCTCTCTGCTGCTGTCTCAGTGGCTGTCGGTCTCCGCCTCTCGCCTTGACCTTGACCTTGCTGACCTCTCTGCTGTGGTTGTTGCTGGGGAGCTAGGAGTGTAAGTCTCTGCGAGAGGTGCTGGGAGTGTCACCTGTTGGGTCTGGCCAGTTGGACAAGTTGCGGCTCTATGCCCTGGTTGACCGCAACTATAGCATGCGTCTATGCCTGCTCTGCACTCACCTCCATGACGACGTTGGCAATTCTAACAGAAGGGTGCTCTGTAGCCCTGAACTTGGGCATCCATGGCCCTCATGGCAACTGTTACGTCTGTTCTACGACTCTGTTGTGCCCTTGCTCTGGCTGATACGGTCTAGGGTGTTGCTGCTTCTCATCAAATTCCCAGCGAGGCCTAGCAGCCATAACTCGTTCTGCGCTCGCCTGCAGCTCTCATAACATCACCGAAAGCAGCAAACTTCCTATCCAAATAGGCCATCCTGATCTCGTGATGGAGGCCTTCGTAAAAATGCTCTATCCTTCTTTCTTCGGTGGACACCAAGTCTGGTGCAAATCTCTCCAGAGCTCTAAACCCTAGTCTGTATTGTACCACCGTCATGGGTCCCTACCTCAGCGTCTGGAATTCCCGTTCCTTCCTCTTCCTGACGTTTGGCGGGAAATACTTTACATCAAATTCCGCCCTAAATTCCTCCCATGTGATGTCCTGGGCTGACGATGGGCAAATACAGAATTCTGGACCGAACTCCACCATATCCTAGGCTTCGTCCTGGAATGCTCCTGTGATGATGCGCACTCGGTGCTCCGTAGGGCATGCCGTAGTGTCAAACACTCCTATAGCTGACGATATCCACAAGAATGCCTCTTCTGCGTCCAACTTTCCAAAGAAAGGTCGTCCGCCATTCTTCACGAACTTTCGTACTGCCACAGTTCAATTTCCTCGTATCCACCGATCTATTTGATCCTTCTCCTTGCTCTACCGAGGAATTTGTGGTCCCGTACCTGCTGGTAAACCATCAAATCTTGCAGCTCCACTTCCGCCTAGCAGTCTGCTCGCTACCTACTGCTGTGGTTCCACTGATGTCTGGTCTCATCCCTGCCCATGTGGGCATAAATAGGGAGCTGTCGTTGAGTAGTCCACTCGCTGCAGCGGTGAGGAGGAGGCGGCGGCAGAGGTCTGTAGGAACTGCCGGCTCTCCCTGTGCCTTCACCTACTGCTGGCCTCTTCTCCGGCTCTGGCCACAGAAAGGAGCCATCTGTCTGAGGCTCTCTCCTGAATTCCTCTTGGTCTTGCCTGCATTTGTCTCTCAAATTCTTCCTGACTTTGCCGCATTTGTATCTGAGCTCTCCACGCAACCTGGCAATCGCAGCATCTTCTCCTGTCGACGGCTTCGGTGCGGTAACTGCTCGTCAACCAACGTCTCGTCCCTGCGACTGTCTAGGTCCCGGCGACTATCTCGGTCGCAGCGACTGTCTCCTGGCGATGGCTCTCCCCACGACGACTAGCTGACACCGGCACACTCGTCTCTGCTGGTGGCATGGTGGTCCTAGGTCGACCGGAAGCTATGTCGCCGTGACCATGGCTGGAGCTGTCCTGCCTGGGCATGGGAGGAGATGGACACCTGATCTGTGTCCGACGGGTCTGTATGACCATCCTGCTAGTAGTTCCTGCTCTAGTCTACTCGCACTGTCACACTGCCGATTTGTAAGGATATCTACAATTAAAAACATTAAAACAGAAAAATACATGTCGGAACAGCTCGGAGCAGCTTTGGCACACATGTAACCTGTAACACATCTACCATCTTAATCAACCAAGGGTAGGCTCTGATACCATTATTGTAACAACACCCCGTTTCGGTTCTCCCGTGAACCGACCCGGAAATGTCACCGGCGACCGAACCGTTCGCTAATCTACTGGGTTCGGTTAAGCCGACCCGGATCTGCCCTCGGTGTCTCAAGATGGAGATGCAAACATGAAATGCATGGATGGGATGCGTGGGTTCTAACGTAGTCCTACATGCATGCTATGATGTGCAAGCAAAACAAAACCATGCAACAGCAAGAAATTTTAATTAAAAATTCATTAATTTTTTTACGAAAAAACGGACAAAATCTCCCCTAAAAGTGCAATAGGGGCCAACCTGTCCACAACAAGGGTATATAAATATTCTATCAAAATACGATAAAACATGACAATCTACCGTAGCATTCATCATTATCTCATTTGTTTTCATCTGAGCCGAGTCTGAACTCCAAGGCTTCCTACTCATTCACAATTATCCGTTCGTTTCATAATAAGCAATTCATCAAGACAAAAACATCCTAATTATCATTCACACAGCATTAACACACCATCATTATACATTACATGCGGTAGGTACATGTGTGCGCGGTTCCGTGCTGCTCCTCCGCAGTCCCGACAGCTTTCATCCCTCGCATTTCTAACCTACATATATATAGAAAAATGTCAGCAACGGGTGTCACTGGTCCGGAAATAACTAATATCAAACTGGAACATGAGAGCAAACTCTCATGGAAAGCAAACCATCATATATCTTCCTCAAGAACTCTCATAAGGGCAACTACAGAGGAGCCGTCGAGCAGCTGACTCAACAGCATCCCGATCTATCTGGTACTGTGCCGCTCACGACACTTCTTTTTCAGTACTTCACGTAAAACTTTTATCCTAAGCCCTCTCCGAACCTCCATATCTCTCCTGGCCTTGAGCACGTAGGCCGAGTACTCTCAGACAGTCGCCTTTAGTACCCTTTGAACCACAAGTCCGGACATGCGCTGTACTAAACAGTACCCGTAAACCTCCACGTCCTCCGGGTGTGAGGAACTCAAACGCGGAGTTGTCAGGATCCCTCGGGAATGGAACAGTCCGCTGGCACTAATCCAGAGCCCGCTTTGACTGTCACGACATCCGCTCATGGTACGTGCAAGTCGATTCATCTCCTCTTGTCTCACTGAAAACTCGATAAAATTATTTATAGGGCTGGGTTGGGATTTATTATAATAGGCCCGAAGGCAACTTGAGGTGGATCTTATTTTCGAAAACAAGCTCGAGGGATCTCATCCTCGAGGGTTATTAATCCAGAAAATTGTTGGCTAAATGGCCCGAGTTAAGTGGGATCCGATAAAACGCCACTTAACTCGTCCTGCACATGGTAAATCAAATACACAATAGAGTAGCGTAAAAACAGAGAACGAGTCCTAAACGGACCTGGTAGAAGCTCCAAACGGGTCCACGCGCCTAGGCGGCGAGCTCCTACACCGTACCTACACAATCAAGCTAAATACTAACGCCCGCATGATGAATCACACATCCTATAGCATGCACACACAATCAACGCAATCACGCATCAATCAACACACATCAACCTATATCAATTCTAGCAAGTCTACTTAGGCTAGTTTGCATTAGATCATGATCATTACCTAGTTACCCTAATTAGTTTCTTAGCCTCCATTTTTAACACCACTCAATCAAACAAATTTCATATTTTATCCTTAATCAATTCTACATTTATACATATAATCATAACACGCAATACACCAATCCTAGCATGCAATTCTAATAATCAATACTTTTAAATAATTAAGTTAAAATAAATTATACCTCGTAGGGTTCGTGGCTCGAATTCGGCACCCTATGGCGTCCGAAGTTCGATAGGGTTCAATCGGAGGGATTCGGCGGAAGATCAGGTGATTTCCGACGAATTTGGGTGAATCCAATTTTCTGGCGACTTCCGGCGGTTTTCCGGTGACTGTCCCGGCGGTTTTCCGGCGACTGTTCCGGCAGGGCAATCGGGGGTAAGGGTTAGCACCGGCTCGGCGAGCTCGTCCCAATGGTGGTGACAGCAAGGGCGGCCGCGGCGGCGATGACCGCCGGCGGCGGCGTCGAGTTCGGTCGGGGCGGTCGGTCGCTCCGATCAGGCCCACGGCCGGCTTCGACGGTGGCGCTAGGTAAGGGGGAAACGTCGGGGAGGTCAAGGTGGTGGTCGTCGGGGTCACGGCGGCGGCGGTGCGGCCCGGACGGCGGCGAATCGACAAGGAGGGGCGTCGCGGCTTGTGGGGCGATTCCGGCGTCGTGGCGGCAAGACGGTGGCCGGGGTGGGTCGTGGCGGCACGGCGACGGCACGGCGGGGCGGGGCGGCGTTGATCGGCGGCAGTGCGGCGTCGGCAGCGGTGGCGGCGGCGACCACAGTGGGCGGCGAGGGTTTTTGGGAGGGGAAAGTGTCGGGGAAAGGAGAAGAACACTCCTAGTGGCAAACTCGTAAATAAGTATTGACTCGATTCCTACTCGAGTTAAAATAATAACTAGTTCGTAATAAATCCTAAAACAAATCTAGAAAAATATGGAAAAATCCCATAAAATAAAACAAACACAACAACATCCAAATGACATGCTCTATAACTAATAACCCACCCGAATATAATCTAACGTGTCCTAACGCGTTATTCGGCCTAAAACTATTTCTACGATCAAACATATAAAAAGAAAAAAAATACTGCATACTTTCATATATTCTGATAACTCATTTCTCACCATCATCTCGACGTTATCATCATATATTCAGGTACACCTCACTCTCATCGCTCATAACTCACGGCTGGCCTCGACTCAACACGCGGTTCATAAAACTGACTCGACTCGAACCAACGGTTGAACCGACTGGTTCGGTAACGTAAAACCCTGACTCGAGTCACGGGTTTTACAAACTTAATTATTAATATTCGGAATATAAAAATAATAAATACTATAAGAATATATAATTATCAGCCAATAATGATTAAAAATTTATAAACCATAAATTAAGTAAATACTAACAATATAAAATATTTTTAATTTGAATAAGATTGTATTTCAAGAGTCTCTCAATGTTAGATAAAATGGGAACATCCTAATTTTATAAAATTAACTAATTAAAAATAATTTATTTGTTCGTAGTTAAATTTCTTATACGACATAACAAAATTTTTTATTTTTAATACATTTATTCATCACGTGTCAATTTGTTTTAATCTTTTATAATTATTTTTCCTATTTATTTTTAAATAAACTATCTATTATATGTTATATACATTCATCTACATGTCTTATGAAATATAATTATTTTCAACAATAATTTAGTTGTTACCCGTGAAATAATTTTATAATAACTAGTGATGGATAAGATTCATTGCTATATTAACATTTATCGTTTAATGAAAAATAATTCTTTTATTATTATAGTTTTATAAAAGAATTAAATTAGTATTAATAGATATTAAAAAATAGTTTAAAGATTAAATAAAGTATACATTAATAACAAGTAATTTTTTAATATAATTGTGATTATAGTATGTGAGCGTCAAAATTAATTAAGCTCAATTAGCATTAACAAATTAATTAAAGGTAATTAATAGATGTGAAAAAATAAAAAAATGTTTAAGTAAAATTATTTGATAATTTATATATTCAAATCTTAAAGATTTTGTATGAACTACTAATTATAAAAAAAAACTTTAAAATTTAATTAAAACAAATTAATATTAACAAATTAATTATAGGTGACATTAATCATCATCATCATCGTTCTTATCTACTTGATCCCATAGAATTTTGGTCGGGGTTATGAATTTTTTCTTATTATATTTTATAAAACTTTCAACTTCAGATAATATAAATGTTTAGTTTTAAATTTTTTATACATTTTCTTATTATATTTTATGTATATCACATTCTAAATGATATATTTACACGTACTTAAACCAACGCAATTTGGATTCTATCATTTTCTTCTCAATTGGTATCACCGCTAATTATGCAAGTATATTGTTAAAAATTCGGTTTGTAAGGATTTTTTCTAAATTCCTTTCAAAATTATAGAAAAAAGTTCCAAAATTAATTAAGCCAAAGTAACATAAATAAATTAATTATAGCTGTCATTAATTATTGTCATTATCATTATTATCCACTTGATCCCTAGTTAGGGTTCCCCTTCATCTTGTTGTCTATCATATCAATGCTTTGTTCAAAATTTTCAATACATTTTCTTATTATTAATGAACAATGACATTGTATATCTTTTAACAACATGTAAAATATTTGCACATATTAATGAAATATATGTTCTCTAATTTTCTCCTTATTAGTATTACCGTTAATTATGCACATATTGAAAATTCGGTTTGTAAAAATTTTTTCAAAATCCTTTCAAAACTATAGAAAAAACTTTTAAAATTAATTAAGGCAAAGTAACATTAACAAATTAATTAGAGGTGTCATTAACCATCATCATAATCAATATTATCCGCTTGATCCTAAAGAATTATGGTCAGGTTAGAGATTCTTTTCTTTCCACTTCATCTTATCGTATATCATATCAATGATTAGTTTTAAATTTTGTATACCTTTTTGCTATTATTTTTTAGGCATATCACACTCTCTTTTAATATACCAGCAAAATAACATTGCATATATTTTAACAACAAATTGACATTGTATATAATTTAACATGTAAAGGAAATATTTGCGCATACTCAAACCAGCATAACTCGTATACTCTCATTTTCTGCATGTATAGTGTTAGAAATTCGGTTTGTAAGGATTTTTTTATATATCTATTTTAACGTCGGCATCTCAACTACTCTCATTTTATCAAATAATAAATAAGTTTAAGTATAATTACTTGATGATTTGTATATTAAAAATTTAAAGATTGTTTGCACAGATTGGTTACTGTGATCAGTTCCAAACCTAGGAACAGGTGAAGATTTTGTGAAATAAGTTCCAAACCTACGAACAGGAGAAGATTTTATCAAAAAGGTTACAGGATTTGTTGCATGTAATCATGAAACAGAAGATGCTCCCAAAACTTAATGAATAGCCGAACCTATTTAGCGAAAAATGCTTGCTTTGAGGGAGTTCTGTGTCCTCACGTCTCGCCAAGGAGCCCCTTGGAGTCACGCCTTGTCGCTTGGAGAAGATGCTAGCCTGAAGTTATGTCTCGTAGTGAAGCCCCTCCTCCACTTGCTGCCCCGATCCCCGCGTTACTGACGTGAAGGACTGCTGGAGTTTGGCTATACCACAGCTTTGGATCTGCTGCTCAACCACCCTTGCCTCGGCCTAGTTGAAGCCATTCCCGTCCCGCAGTAGACCAAGCCGATCATTGACATCCCGGACCCGTCGAACGGAGAGGAGGAACCTTACCAGTTTGGTGTTTTTGTAGGTTCAGCGCTTGCAAGCAAAGTTCGCGGCCAATTCCAGTCATTCCCGACCATGCCAAGACGAGGCCAGAAATCCCCTCCACGCCCAAGCCTTCCATTGCCACTTTTGAAGCCTGACGTCGCCGGAATTCTGCTGCTGATTAGAGAAGGTAAAAAAAGAGGTTGCGACAGCAAAAGGCGGATTTTGTGGCCGATTTTCGATCAACGCCGGCCGTCCCCAACCCCGCCGTGGCTTCCCAAGTGAAGCTGGTGAAGAACTCGACAAACCCCTAGTAGAGTGCGGCCGGACCTAGTCGCTGCCGTCGCCGGAAAGAAATCATGAGTTACCCATCGGAGCAGGGAATGAACAGGGTTCTCTGTTGCTGCTATTTTCGTCGTGAAGTCGTGTTGCCACCCTTGCCTTGAAGTTTGCCGGAGATACTGTTCCGGCCACCCTTACCTTGCTGCTGTTGCACATGCCGGAGGATACCCATCCCTGTTTATTGTCGTCGCTTGGAGTTGAAGCCCGCCGCAGCCGTGAAGACAGAGCCTGCGGGTTAATGCTGCCGCTGCAGGAAGAAGATACATAGGCCCATAAAGCTTGGAACTTTATTGCCTTGAAGAACTGCTGCGAACCATCTTGTTGCTATTGTGGTGTTGGAGTTCCTTCGCCAATTGCTGCTGATTGCCGACTGTTGGACATTTTGATGGAATTTTGCCTTGTATGCTAGTCGCAATTGCAGATATTTTGCCTCGTATGCTGGAATTTTGCCTTGTTATCAAGTCAGCATGATGAAGGCATGATGACAGGGAGAGTCCTGCTGCTTTGGAGAATTGTAGCTGCCAGGGTTGCTCAAGCATAGCCGTTGCTTAAATATAGGAACTTATAAATTTATTTTGCGTAAAAATTAAGATTTTATAGATTTTGTTAGTTAAAAGAAATAAAAGTAACATACCATGCTTTTCTTCGTTTGGTTTTTTAGTTTTTGGGTTTTCAAAATAAATTGTTGCTACAAAGGGAGAAAGAAAATTATGTGGATTGAAGAAAGGTAAATGTTTTGTTGAGATTGGCTTGTAATCATCAATGGTAACTTCGCCAAGTTCTTAATTTGTAATATTCTTCTTTTATTATCTTCTAAGACTTTATACTAATTTTGTAAAAAGTACAGTAAATTAGTATTGGGGAGTTTGTTCTCCTGTAGATCTATTCTGTATCAAAATTGTGATATAGTGAATTTGATCTAGCCATTTGCCCTGTGGTTTATCCCCCAAATTTGGGGTTTTCCACGTAAAATTATCTTGTCTGATCTCTCTATTTTGTTTGGTAATGTTCATCCTTACTTGTTGAAATGAGGATTTTGTTTAGTTAATCCCAACAAGTGGTATCAGAGCCAAGAAGTTTGCAAGTTTTAGTTGTTGATATTTGATGCCCACCAGGTGTTCGACGAAATTTCTAAGAGCCTAGTTGGTGTATCTGTAATTTATATTTCAACAAGATGGCTGATGAGAAGTATGTTAAGATGATATCTCTTAAGGGGCCTAGTAACTGGCATTATTGGAAAGGAAAAATGATTGATCATTTATATTCCAAGGATTTATATGAACCTATCACTGGTCAGAAACCGACAGAGGTGGCTGAAAAAGACCGGAATAAGTTGGATAGGAAGGCTATGGCCTGTTTGAGACAATGGGTAGATGAAGTTGTGTATCATCATGTTTCTGAATTGACGTCCTCAAAAGTAATATGGGATAAACTCCAAGAAGTTTATGAGAGGAATACTGCTGGCAATAAGACCTTTTAATAAGGAAATTGGTGAATTTGAGGTATAAGAATGGAACTGACATAAGTGAGCATCTCAATGAGATGAAGAGTATTATTACTCAACTTGCCAGGATGAAGATGACTCTAGATGAGGAATGACAAGCTATCCTGCTCCTCAACACTTTGCCAGAGAGTTGGGAAACATTGGTGATATCTTTGAGCAATGCTGCTCCGGATGGAAAACTCACAATGGACATGGTAACAAGCAGTTTACTGAATGAGGAGGTGAGAAGAAAATCTCTACCAACTTCAGGGTCTCATGCATTAGTGTCAGAAGAGGCAAGAGGTAGATCGAGAAATAGAGACACAGACAGAAGGGACAAGAGTCGAGGAAGGTCTAAATCCAGGAAGCACTTGAAGTGTTATTATTGTGACAAGAAAGGTCATATGAAGAAGGATTGTTGGAAGCTCAAGAAAGACTTGAAAAATAAGGACAACAAGGATCAAGGAGAAACGAACACTAATGTTGTGCATGATGACATGGTGATTCTTTCTGATTGTGGGAATGATTGTTTGATGGCTGATTGTGATGCTAGTTGGGTAGTTGACTCGGGAGCATCATTTCATGCAACTCCAAGCAGAAATTTCTTTGCTACCTATGAATCTTCAGATTTGGGTATAGTGAAGATGGGAAATAGTGATACTTCCAAAATTGTGGGACTTGGAGATGTGCATATAGTAACAAACACGGGTTACAGATTGGTGCTTAAAAATGTCAGACATATTCAAGATTTGAGGATGAGTTTGTTGTCAACCGGAGTGCTTGATGATGAAGGATTTGGTTCACAATTTGCACAAGGTGTGTGAAAACTTGTGAAAGGTTCTCTTGTTGTTGCTAAAGGGAAGAAGTGTTGCAGTTTGTACAAAACTGAGACGAGTCTAGTTCGAGGGGAGGTTAATATCTCCTCATTTGATTCCACTGCTGATTTGTGGCACCATCGATTGGGACACATGAGTGAGAAGGGACTAGAGACTTTGAAGAAGTTAAATCTCCTTCCCAAGGTCAAGGACATCACAATTAGTCCTTGTGACCATTGTTTGGTCGGGAAACAACGTAGGACATCCTTTGCAAGCACAAGTACAAGGAAGTCAGAAGTTCTTGAGTTGGTACACTCTGATGTGTGTGGGCCTATGGAGGTAAAATCTCTTGGCGGTTCTATTTATTTTGTCACTTTTATTGATGATACTTCTAGGAAGGTGTGGGCTTATGGCATGAAAAATAAAAGTGATGTTTTTGGCATCTTTAAGAATTTTCATGTATTGGTTGAAAGAGAAACCGGTAAGCTCTTGAAATGTCTTAGAAGTGATAATGGTGGTGAATATTGTTCTGTTGAGTTTGATGAATATTGTAGCAAGCATGGGATTAGGCATGAGAAGACGGTTCCTTATACTCCTCAACATAATGGAGTGGCTGAAAGAATGAACAGGACCATCTCTGAGAGGGTTAGGAGTATGTTGTCTTCAGCTAAGTTGCCTAAAAGCTTCTGGGGTGAAGCCATGAGCACAGCTTGTTATTTAATCAACAGATCTCCCACACATGCTCTGGACAGTGACATACCAGAAAGGGTTTGGAGTGACAAAAAGGTCAGTTATTCTCATTTGAGAGTCTTTGGTTGTAAAGCCTTTGCACATGTGCCCAAGGAGCAAAGGGCTAAGCTTGACTCTAGAGCCGTGGAATGTATTTTTCTGGGATATGGTGATGATAAGTTTGGATACAAACTTTGGGATCCTAAGAATAGAAAACTGATTTGAAGCAGAGATGTAGTTTTCAGGTAGGAGGATCAAACAGTTGAGGACTTTGGCAAGGAAGAAGTTCCTCAAACTAAATCTCAGGAAAGCTTGGAAAAGATAAAAGATCCTTCAACCTCAACTAGAAGTGAAGAGGCGGCTCAGGATGACACAATTATTTCCCCACCGAGTGATGATGAGGGTGAGGATGTGGTGTCTGATGATATTTCTAATGAGTTTGTTAATGATGTTGGACACGAACATGGAGATTCTGATCAAGGGCAGCCAACTAATGTGAGGAGATCAGCTCGTGAACCAGTTCCATCAACAAGATATCCATCATCAGAATATGTGACAATTACTGAATGTGGAGAACCAGAAAATTTCAGTGAGGTCAAAGCTCATGTAGAAAAGGAGAAGTGGTTGAAGGCAATGCAAGATGAGATGAAATCTTTGCATGATAATCACACCTATGAGTTGGTGGATCTTCCTCAAGGGAAGAGAGTATTGAGGAACAAATGGGTCTACAGGATCAAATATGAAGAAAATAACACACAACCAAGGTACAAGGCAAGGTTGGTGGTGAAGGGCTTCAGACAGAAGAAAGGTATTGATTTCGATGAAATTTTTCTCCTGTTGTTAAAATGTCTTCTATTAGAATTGTTCTGGCTTTGGCTGCAAGTTTGGATTTGGAAGTTGAACAGTTAGATGTGAAGACGGCCTTTCTTCATGGTGATCTTGAGGAGACCATATACATGGAGCAACCAGAGGGTTTTAAAGTCAGAGGAAAGGAACAGATGGTGTGCAGACTGAAAAAGAGTTTGTATGGTTTGAAGCAAGCTCCTAGACAGTGGTATAAAAAGTTTGATTCTTTTATGGAAAAGAATGGGTACAAGAAATCTGTTTCTGATCACTGTGTGTTTATCAAGAGGTTTGATGATGGTGACTTTGTTATTCTGTTGCTTTATGTGGATGACATGTTGATTGTAGGACATGATGGAGCCAAGATTGCAAGTTTAAAGAAGAACTTGAACAAATCCTTTGCAATGAAGGATTTGGGACCGGCAAAGCAAATCTTGGGAATGTCCATTTGGCGTGACAGGGGAGCTAGAAAGCTTTGGGTGTCACAGCAAAAGTACATAGAAAAGGTACTTGAAAAATTCAACATGAAAGATGCAAAGCCGGTTGGAGTTCCACTTGGGGGTCACTTCAAGTTGAAGAAAAGTGACTTAAGTGAAACAGAAATGAAGGAAATGAGAAAGGTTCCTTATGCTTCTGCAGTTGGTAGTTTGATGTATGCTATGGTTTGTACAAGGCCTGATATAGCATATGCAGTTGGAATGGTTAGCAGACATTTAGCAAATCCGAGCAAAGAACATTGGCAAGCAGTTAAATGGATAATGAGGTACTTGAGAGGTACGTCCAAAATGTGTTTGTGTTTTGGAAGTGATAAACCTTTATTAGTTGGCTACACCGATGCAGACATGGCAGGTGACTTGGAAACAAGAAGGTCAACATCTGGGTTTGTTGTTAATTTTGCTAATGGGGCTGTGTCTTGGCAGTCTAGGTTACAAAAGTGTGTTGCATTATCCACAACTGAAGCAGAATTTATTGCTGCTACAGAGGCTTGCAAGGAGATGCTATGGACTAAGAGATTTTTGAATGAAATTGGCATTAAACAGGAGAGATATATTGTACACTGTGATAGCCAGAGTGCAATTCACCTGAGTAAGAATTCAAGTTTTCATTCAAGGAGCAAGCACATTGATGTGAGATATCACTGGATAAGAGATGTGTTGGAAAGTAAATCTCTTGAGCTAACAAAAATTCATACTGCAAGGAATGTTTCAGACATGATGACTAAAGTTGTGTCAAAGGAGAAACATGTTTACTGCAGGAATGGAGCAGGCATGGATGGAGCTTCCCATGCTGGCTAGAGGTATTTCATGGAGTCGGGAAGGGGAGGTTTGTTGGGTTGTCCCTCCTCCGTAAATACATGAACTTACAACCCTGTTTTGGGCAAAAACCAAGATTTTCCAGATTTGGTTAGTTGAAAGGAATAAAAGCAACGTATGACGCTTTTCTTCTTTGGTTTTTTGGTTTTTGGGTTTTGGAGAAAAACTGCTGCTGCAAAGGGAGAAAGAAAATTGTGTGGATTGAAGAAAGGTGAATGCTTTGTTGAGATTGACTTGCAATCGTCAATGGTAACTTCGCCAAGTTCTTAATCTGTAATATTCTTCCTTTATTATCTTCTACGATTTTATACCAATTTTGTAGAAAGTACAGTAAATTGGTATTGGGGAGTTTGTTCTCCTGTGGATCTATTCTGTATCAAAATTGTGATATAGTGAATTTGATCTGGCCGTTTGCCCCGTGGTTTTTCCCCAAATTTGGGGTTTTCCACGTAAAATTATCTTGTCTGATCTCTCTATTTTGTTTGGTACTTTTCATCCTTACTTGTTGAAATGGGGATTTTGTTTGGTTAATCCCAAAGCCAATACTGGCATGAACTTTGACGTAGCAAGTCTTCCAGAGTGCATCACTATATGACAAGTTCTCATCTGCCTAGATCAAGACAGCGAAATTCCAACTTCAACATTCTGCTTTGCTCAGCTCAAAACAGAGTAACGGTAGGACAAAGCATGCGTGATCTTGGCAATGTTAACGGCTATGTGATGGTTTGGCAAGAGGCTAGTAATGGTTCGGCAAGGATGGCTATTGGGATTAACCAAACAAAATCCCCATTTCAACAAGTAAGGATGAACATTACCAAACAAAATAGAGAGATCAGACAAGACAATTTTACTTGGAAAACCCCAAATTTGGGGAAAAACCACGGGGTAAATGGCCAGATCAAATTCACTATATCACAATTTTGATACAGAATAGATCCACAGGAGAACAAACTCCCCAATACCAATTTACTGTACTTTCTACAAAATTGGTATAAAATCGTAGAAGATAATAAAGGAAGAATATTACAGATTAAGAACTTGGCGAAGTTACCATTGACGATTGCAAGCCAATCTCAACAAAACATTCACCTTTCTTCAATCCACACAATTTTCTTTCTCCCTTTGCAGCAGCAGTTTTTCTCCAAAACCCAAAAACCAAAAAACCAAAGAAGAAAAGCGTCGTACATTGCTTTTATTCCTTTCAACTAACCAAATCTGGAAAATCTTGGTTTTTGCCCAAAATAGGGTTGTAAGTTCATGTATTTACGGAGGAGGGACAACCCAACAAACCTCCCCTTCCCGACTCCATGAAATACCTCTAGCCAGCATGGGAAGCTCCATCCATGCCTGCTCCATTCCTGCAGTAAACATGTTTCTCCTTTGACACAACTTTAGTCATCATGTCTGAAACATTCCTTTCAGTATGAATTTTTGTTAGCTCAAGAGATTTACTTTCCAACACATCTCTTATCCAGTGATATCTCACATCAATGTGCTTGCTCCTTGAATGAAAACTTGAATTCTTACTCAGGTGAATTGCACTCTGGCTATCACAGTGTACAATATATCTCTCCTGTTTAATGCCAATTTCATTCAAAAATCTCTTAGTCCATAGCATCTCCTTGCAAGCCTCTGTAGCAGCAATAAATTCTGCTTCAGTTGTGGATAATGCAACACACTTTTGTAACCTAGACTGCCAAGACACAGCCCCATTAGCAAAATTAACAACAAACCCAGATGTTGACTTTCTTGTTTCCAAGTCACCTGCCATGTCTGCATCGGTGTAGCCAACTAATAAAGGTTTATCACTTCCAAAACACAAACACATTTTGGACGTACCTCTCAAGTACCTCATTATCCATTTAACTGCTTGCCAATGTTCTTTGCTCGGATTTGCTAAATGTCTGCTAACCATTCCAACTGCATATGCTATATCAGGCCTTGTACAAACCATAGCATACATCAAACTACCAACTGTAGAAGCATAAGGAACCTTTCTCATTTCCTTCATTTCTGTTTCACTTAAGTCACTTTTCTTCAACTTGAAGTGACCCCCAAGTGGAACTCCAACCGGCTTTGCATCTTTCATGTTGAATTTTTCAAGTACCTTTTCTATGTACTTTTGCTGTGACACCCAAAGCTTTCTAGCTCCCCTGTCACGCCAAATGGACATTCCCAAGATTTGCTTTGCCGGTCCCAAATCCTTCATTGCAAAGGATTTGTTCAAGTTCTTCTTTAAACTTGCAATCTTGGCTCCATCATGTCCTACAATCAACATGTCATCCACATAAAGCAACAGAATAACAAAGTCACCATCATCAAACCTCTTGATGAACACACAGTGATCAGAAACAGATTTCTTGTACCCATTCTTTTCCATAAAAGAATCAAACTTTTTATACCACTGTCTAGGAGCTTGCTTCAAACCATACAAACTCTTTTTCAGTCTGCACACCATCTGTTCCTTTCCTCTGACTTTAAAACCCTCTGGTTGCTCCATGTATATGGTCTCCTCAAGATCACCATGAAGAAAGGCCGTCTTCACATCTAACTATTCAACTTCCAAATCCAAACTTGCAGCCAAAGCCAGAACAATTCTAATAGAAGACATTTTAACAACAGGAGAAAAATTTCATCGAAATCAATACCTTTCTTCTGTCTGAAGCCCTTCACCACTAACCTTGCCTTGTACCTTGGTTGTGTGTTATTTTCTTCATATTTGATCCTGTAGACCCATTTGTTCCTCAATACTCTCTTCCCCTTGAGGAAGATCCACCAACTCATAGGTGTGATTATCATGCAAAGATTTCATCTCATCTTGCATTGCCTTCAACCACTTCTCCTTTTCTACATGAGCTTTGACCTCACTGAAATTTTCTGGTTCTCCACATTCAGTAATTGTCACATATTCTGATGATGGATATCTTGTTGATGGAACTAGTTCACGAGCTGATCTCCTCACATTAGTTGGCTGCCCTTGATCAGAATCTCCATGTTCCTGTCCAACATCATTAACAAACTCATTAGAAATATCATCAGACACCACATCCTCACCCTCATCATCACTCGGTGGGGAAATAATTGTGTCATCCTGAGCCGCCTCTTCACTTCTAGTTGAGGTTGAATGATCTTTTATCTTTTCCAAGCTTTCCTGAGATTTAGTTTGAGGAACTTCTTCCTTGCCAAAGTCCTCAACTGTTTGATCCTCCCTGAAAACTACATCTCTGCTTCGAATCAGTTTTCTATTCTTAGGATCCCAAAGTTTGTATCCAAACTTATCATCACCATATCCCAGAAAAATACATTCCACGGCTCTAGAGTCAAGCTTAGCCCTTTGCTCCTTGGGCACATGTGCAAAGGCTTTACAACCAAAGACTCTCAAATGAGAATAACTGACATTTTTGTCACTCCAAACCCTTTCTGGTATGTCACTGTCCAGAGCATGTGTGGGAGATCTGTTGATTAAATAACAAGTTGTGCTCATGGCTTCACCCCAGAAGCTTTTAGGCAACTTAGCTGAAGACAACATACTCCTAACCCTCTCAGAGATGGTCCTGTTCATTCTTTCAACCACTCCATTATGTTGAGGAGTATAAGGAACCGTCTTCTCATGCCTAATCCCATGCTTGCTACAATATTCATCAAACTCAACAGAACAATATTCACCACCATTATCACTTCTAAGACATTTCAAGAGCTTACCGGTTTCTCTTTCAACCAATACATGAAAATTCTTAAAGATGCCAAAAACATCACTTTTATTTTTCATGCCATAAGCCCACACCTTCCTAGAAGTATCATCAATAAAAGTGACAAAATAAATAGAACCGCCAAGAGATTTTACCTCCATAGGCCCACACACATCAGAGTGTACCAACTCAAGAACTTCTGACTTCCTTGTACTTGTGCTTGCAAAGGATGTCCTACGTTGTTTCCCGACCAAACAATGGTCACAAGGACTAATTGTGATGTCCTTGACCTTGGGAAGGAGATTTAACTTCTTCAAAGTCTCTAGTCCCTTCTCACTCATGTGTCCCAATCGATGGTGCCACAAATCAGCAGTGGAATCAAATGAGGAGATATTAACCTCCCCTCGAACTAGACTCGTCTCAGTTTTGTACAAACTGCAACACTTCTTCCCTTTAGCAACAACAAGAGAACCTTTCACAAGTTTCCACACACCTTGTGCAAATTGTGAACCAAATCCTTCATCATCAAGCACTCCGGTTGACAACAAACTCATCCTCAAATCTGGAATATGTCTGACATTTTTAAGCACCAATCTGTAACCCGTGTTTGTTACTATATGCACATCTCCAAGTCCCACAATTTTGGAAGTATCACTATTTCTCATCTTCACTATACCCAAATCTGAAGATTCATAGGTAGCAAAGAAATTTCTGCTTGGAGTTGCATGAAATGATGCTCCCGAGTCAACTACCCAACTAGCATCACAATCAGCCATCAAACAATCATTCCCACAATCAGAAAGAATCACCATGTCATCATGCACAACATTAGTGTTCGTTTCTCCTTGATCCTTGTTGTCCTTATTTTTCAAGTCTTTCTTGAGCTTCCAACAATCCTTCTTCATATGACCTGTCTTGTCACAATAATAACACTTCAAGTGCTTCCTGGATTTAGACCTTCCTCGACTCTTGTCCCTTCTGTCTGTGTCTCTATTTCTCGATCTACCTCTTGCCTCTTCTGACACTAATGCATGAGACCCTGAAGTTGGTAGAGATTTTCTTCTCACCTCCTCATTCAGTAAACTGCTTGTTACCATGTCCATTGTGAGTTTTCCATCCGGAGCAGCATTGCTCAAAGATATCACCAATGTTTCCCAACTCTCTGGCAAAGTGTTGAGGAGCAGGATAGCTTGTCATTCCTCATCTAGAGTCATCTTCATCCTGGCAAGTTGAGTAATAATACTCTTCATCTCATTGAGATGCTCACTTATGTCAGTTCCATCCTTATACCTCAAATTCACCAATTTCCTTATCAAAAGGGTCTTATTGCCAGCAGTATTCCTCTCATAAACTTCTTGGAGTTTATCCCATATTGCTTTTGAGGACGTCAATTCAGAAACATGATGATACACAACTTCATCTACCCATTGTCTCAAACAGGCCATAGCCTTCCTATCCAACTTATTCCAGTCTTTTTCAGTCACCTCTGCCGGTTTCTGACCAGTGATAGGTTCATATAAATCCTTGGAATATAAATGATCAATCATTTTTCCTTTCCAATAATGCCAGTTACTAGGCCCCTTAAGAGATATCATCTTAACATACTTCTCATCAGCCATCTTGTTGAAATATAAATCACAGACACACCAACTAGGCTCTTAGAAATTTCGTCGAACACCTGGTGGGCATCAAATATCAACAACCAAAACTTGCAAACCTCTTGGCTCTGATACCACTTGTTGGGATTAACCAAACAAAATCCTCATTTCAACAAGTAAGGATGAACATTACCAAACAAAATAGAGAGATCAGACAAGACAATTTTACGTGGAAAACCCCAAATTTGGGGAAAAACCACAGGGCAAACGGCCAGATCAAATTCACTATATCACAATTTTGATACAGAATAGATCCACAGGAGAACAAACTCCCCAATACCAATTTACTGTACTTTCTACAAAATTGGTATAAAGTCGTAGAAGATAATAAAGGAAGAATATTACAGATTAAGAACTTGGCGAAGTTACCATTGACGATTGCAAGCCAATCTCAACAAAGCATTCACCTTTCTTCAATCCACACAATTTTCTTTCTCCCTTTGCAGCAGCAGTTTTTCTCCAAAACCCAAAAACCAAAAAACCAAAGAAGAAAAGCGTCGTACGTTGCTTTTATTCCTTTCAACTAACCAAATCTGGAAAATCTTAATTTTTGCCCAAAATAAGGTTGTAAGTTCATGTATTTACGGAGGAGGGACAACCCAACATTTGGATGGTCGCCTAACTATTGCGGTCGCCTGAAAGTTTTGTTGTCAAGCCTCTGTTTAGAAATCATTGGAGCCAAGAGGAGGAAGTCACTGCTTTCCCGATTTGTTATTACTTTATTGTTGTTGCCTTCAGATTGCCTTAACCCAACGATCAATTGCTGCTGCAAAGCTTACCTCATCATCGTGTTCTTGCCAAAGTCTTCCTTCACCGACGAAGGAGAGGAGCATTGTCGTTTTAGCTCCGCCAAGCTTAGCCGAGAAATTGACATAACTCAAACTCTGTTGTTCGTTGTGATCTTCGTCAGAGTTTGAAGTCGACTCTTGATAGGAAGAGGAGCACCAAGCTGCTGGAATTTGTCTTCTGCAGTCCCGGCGTGCCCACGACACTGGAAGAAGAAAGAGCCAGAGGAAAGAAGAAGAGATCGGCAGGAGAAGTGGGTTTAGTTTACCCGTTTACCCATTTGTTATGGTTGCAGTCCAGTAATTGTTGTACGGAATGTAAATTAGACTAGCGCTTGTCAACTCAACAAGACTCGTTGCTGTGTGTCAGACCCATTATTGTGAGTCCATATTGTTTACCCAGCCAACCTTTGGCACCTGACAACGTCCAGGATTGCTGTCTGCCGTGAGTCCATTTAGATGTTCATTCGTAGACAAGCCCGATTTAATTTGAGGATTTATTTTAAGTTATTTTTTTACTCCAATTGGTGTAAAATTAAGTGTCCAACGGATTTTTTCTATTTTTGTTAATGCCACAAAGTCAATTCCTTGTCAAGCATTGCAATGCCAGTTTTAAAGTCAAGGAGTAAATTATGTATGGAGTTAAAAAATTGAAGTGAAAAAAATTTTACTAAAATTTGTAATTTGTGAAAGAATTAAAAATTAATAAATTGTGATCACCAATTTCACTGTAGGATTAACTTATGAATTGACTTAAGGATTCAAGTTGAACCCTAAAGAACTACGTAAAATTTCTTACATGTCATTTTATATTTGTGACATTTTATTCTTGTTGTACTATTTTTTTACATGGCAAAGGCATCTCGATCCTGTGCACCTGAACAAAGACTATGTAATAACTATTAGTTATAGAAGAAAATTCTAATTGTAATTCAAGTAAGACTATTAGTTGGGTAATTTTTTGTTAAAAATATATAGAAACCCTAATAACATTTACAAAGCCCGCGCATCAAACATACATTATAAATTTATTATCAGTATTTATATATATATATATATATATATAAATTGTAAGTAAATATATTGATAATAAAAAAAGGCATGAGGAGAAGTATACGATGGGGATTATATATTGAAAAGGAAAGAAGACATGAAGCAAAGGCTATAATACGATTGAAAATATGTTCATTTAGGTTGTATTATTATTACTATAATTAACTTATTGAATAAGTAATGTTTTCAGATGTAAATCATTGTAAATGCTAAATGGTTGTATAAGTTCCATTCGGTATTAAAATTATATATAAAAATAGGGATTAGATAAAACCCCGTGAGATGCACGAGCTCAACATAGGAAGATTAAGAATATTATCTATTTTCAATTAACGTTGAAGGGCTCTGATCGAATTGAATATGATATTAGTACATATACTTAGGAATATGATTTGCATAATTTTAGATATTATTTGGGGCTAACTATTTTTTATGTAATGCTCGGAGGCAAATGATGATGATGATGATATATATACTTCGTATATGATTTGCTTAATTTTAGTTATTATTTAGGGCCAACTATTTTTTATTTAATTTTTAGGGGCCCATGATGACAATGGTATTTTATATAAACCCAAACAAATGATAAAAGAATTTTTTTAAAGTTATTTTATGCCAACGTTTATCACCCACTTACACTCATAGTGGTAAAAATTGGAATCAGGCATTGAATCTAATTAGAAAAGAGTCATTGAATCAGACGGATTCATTCAATAATTGACTTACTTGAATAGGTCAAAATTGGTAGGCAATTTGAGTGAGTTATTAATTATAGAACATACCATTGTGGTATTATAACATGTATTATATTTTATAAGATTTTCTTTTATTTTTATGGATTTTTTAAAGATTTATTATGAGATAATTATTATTTTTAACTCGAATCGAAATCAAGTTAACTTTTATTTATGATATTGCTACCGACTTGTTTTTCCCTCCCTATGCTTCTTTCCCCCAAACCCTCGACGCCGCCCTCGATTCACGTCGCCGACGTCGCCCCTAGCTGCCGCACCACCGGTCACCGCCCCGTCGCCCTCGCCACCATGGCCCGTCCCCTGCGCCCTCCCAAATTGGCTCAAATCTGCCGATTCACGGATCGGCTAATTCACAGGTTGGCTCAAATCAGGTGAAACCAATTCACATTGAGTAATTCACGGACCGATTTTAACCATAACGACCGATTTACATCATTTTTTAAAATAAAATCCTTTGATCCGATTCAATCGCCGATTCTGCGGTTCCGATATTTACAACCCTGCTTACACTTTGACTTAGATTACAAGGACTTAGGGTGAAAAGTATGCTCCTCATGGACGCACAAAATTCCACGTCGTACCTATGGGGAGCCTACGTATGTTCTATTCTTATTTAAGAACAAGACAGATAAATTATAGACGAATGGGAATAAAATCAAATTGTAATAAAATCCACGCACCGTGTTTTAACAATAAATTGGAAGCCATGAACAGGTGGTGTGGTAAGAATCCAACCATCACACCACTGAATAAATGCACAAGGAGCAAAATCCAAACCATGGCATTATTGGAGTTCCGAAAAAACAAGAAAAAAGCATTATTTGTATGAGCAAACTGTCATACTAAGAAATTTGCACCGTCAAATTTCACAAACTAGCATTCATATTCTAAGGACTGAAAATTTTCTGGGCAGTGAAAGAGAACAACCACAACAGCTTCTAACTCCTGCTACTTCGACTTATCATCCGTTAATGTCACAAGGGATCTCAGGACACCCGGATTTATCCTATCAGCAATAGCCCCTGCTTCAGAAATTATAAAAGACTTCTCCTTCACAAAACTTTGCAACTTCTTCCCTTCATAGTCCAATCGCTCTTGATCTGGCACAACATAAACAAAACAATCAGAAAGTGCTCGTCATATAGCTCTCATGTTGATTTTCAAGTGAAACATATATAAATTATCAGACTGAGATTACTAACCAAATTAAAGCATAAAACAACACAACCTGTTCTGCAACAACGGACAAAGTACAAAACTTAAAAAGAACATATTGTGAAACGAACAACACCATCCTTACAAAAAAAATTTTCTGCAATTATTGGGGTTAAATGGATTCCTGCTCAATATTTTTTCTTGCATGAATGAACTTTGTAATTTCATAAGCAACAAGTCCCAAATCTCCTATGCATTACAAAAAAACCTTTTTTTAAAAGAAAATTCCAGAGGTTCATAAAAGATAGTCCATCATTTATCACATGCAGTTACATAGTAATTAGGAATGAAGGCACAGCCACAGTATTATGTAGGCAACAAAGATGTTCAGTTTGAAACTATCAAGAACTAGTGTGCACACTTATTAAGAACATAAACCGTGTGTTTCAAGAGATAGAAACCCAATGCAAATCGAGTACCTTCCTAAGAGTCGGGTCTTAATCATTGGTATACATCAGTGTCATAACCCACAAACAACTTCAAAAATCTGAACTAAAATAACATAATCCGACATTGATAAATTTATAAAGAAAATTGACATATTTATTCAATAAATGCCTCTTGAAAGAGTTTCTTAGTCTCTGAACAATTTACTATTCTATTACAATGAACGGGGTTGGGACATTCAATACAAAATCAGTTTCCCATGTTCATTATACAGCTTTCATTTCTCATTTGGGAATACCAGCTTTGAATGCTATCCTGGGTGATCATTGCAGATAACTCTACAAAATTTCACTGTTTATCGCATAGCGTTTTTCCATAAACAGTTTCCTGCCCAAATTTGAAAGATGTGTACATTCACATATGAAACAGATTTGAATTTTGCACCATCATATAAAAAACTGAACCATTACCTCAAATTATAAAGTAAACCATTTACCTTTTTCTAAAATGGTGTGTGCGGCATGAAAAGGCACAGAGGCAAAAATATCCGACCCTGGGAAAGACATCCACGTTTTCTCAGCAGAGTCATGATTCCCACAAGTTGCACATATCTCCTTAACAAGTGGTTTCATTTGTGCTCCCTCAACTTCTTTCATAACAGACTCGAAAGGAGTCAGCACACTTGTCTTGGTGGTCCGTGCTTTCCTCCTCAAAGCTGTTAAGGCCTCTCTGTTTGCGTTTCTCAATTTATCATTCTCAACAAGCTGCCAAAGAAACAGCCCATTTCATAGATATATTAAGTTCAGCTGCTCATACGTAAATGAAAACAAACAATTATTGGTACAACCATATGGACCTGGTGTCGAGCCAAAAGAAGATGCTCCGCTTCTGTTTCAATCTCAATTAGCTTATCTTGGAAAATTTTCATGCCCTCATCCATCTATTACAGTCCTGCTAACATATTACAATCGTTTAAACTAAATCATCAAGTGGTGAATTAAGGACTAAACATTCAATCACAACCACTGACTTGTAGGGAACCATAAACAATCCATGCAAAATTACAACATACTAAAATCCATGAAAAACAAGGAAAAACTAAAACCAAAGCATAATGTTGTCCAATGCTATTTTATGCTTACCAACTATGGAAAAGAAGATAACTTTTAACATGGAAAATTTTCATATTCTCAACCATCTCACACCTTGCTAAATAACATACTACATAAGCTTTTCCCAGTTCATCAAGTTGTTTAACCCCCCCAAAAAAATGAGATCATGTGTATGGAGGAAGTTGGGGGGACTCAACCCAACTGCCCCAAAATCTGGGAAGGGAGTTGGGAAGGCCAAGGCCTCAAATCCTTCTCCCTTTCAGCATATTAAAAAAAAAATCAAATAAGTGAAGGCAATTAAAATCAATTTCAAAAGAAAATCTGGTCCAATTCTATACCCTTCCAAAAAAAAAAACCAAATCTGTTTGTAGTCTAAGGGTCTGTTACTGGCATTAGACATCATACTGGGCAAAGACATGAGCCTCGTTTCTGGCTAACATGCATTGGCATCATTTCTAACAGGATATAATGCAGGACCCATTATTGGGCTTTAAAGAATGTCCAGATTTGTAGTTATTTATTTAAATAAAAAATATCAGATTTATAACTAATATTGAAATAAAAATTTTAAATAGCAACATAAATTAATCAAAATCTTGATTCAAGGATTTACACCCATTATAAAAAATAAATTATATTCCACTACTACATACATCAAACTCTTTTAAAAAAATGAAAAATATCTCAATTATTCATGATCAATTTCAACAAAGATCAAAACACATTCACCCATCACAAACATCAATTAAAATAAAAATGTTGATGAAGGAGTAAAATAGGACGCAAAAAAGAACAAAAAAATTGCCGACAATGCCGCCGGCAACCATCATCAGCAGTGGTCGCCGGCGAACTCCAACCATTCCTGTGTATGCAAATTGTTGGAATAATTTTCCATCTATCCCATCCACAAAGTTTTTGTGGGGGTACTTCAACTCTTCAATTTAATTTCGTCCTGGGTAGCGTTGGATAACAACAGCCAATACGATTGATCAAACTCAGTATTGTTCGGATAGGAAGACCTGTGCTTCCTCCGCACTTGCAAGCCGAAGCAGCAAATCTTTATCATACTAATTTCTTCCTCTCCCTACCAATGCAAAGCATTAGTCAATGACCTACCCGCTGTCTTCCCTGTTCAACGTCTTAGGAAAAAAATAACTGTTGGCGTTTGTCGCCGACGAGGGCAGCCGACTGTGGCTCACGGAGGGCATCGCCGGCGGGGCGCCGGTGGCGGCATGGGCACGGGCGGTGGCGCTAGAAAAGGTCGCCGGTCTGCTGCAAGGTACCAGCGGGGGTTTGAAGGGAAGGGAGTGGTCCGATGTTAAGAGCCGTGAAATTATTATATATGATCGACGGCTTTAATTGAATTAGTTTTTAATTAATTTAAATTGATTCGATCTATTTAAAAACTGATTTTAATTTTAATTTTTCTAACTATAGTTCTTATATAAATTATAGAAACCAGACTTAATTTTATTGTATTTTGTTTTTCTGTTAGTATTTTCGAAAAAAATTAAAAAAATTAAAGAAGAGAAAAAAGAGAAAGAAAAAAGAAATTATATTTAATGAAAGCACAACCTATGTAGAAGAACAGAAGAAAGAATAAAGATTTTGAAGAAAATAACCAGGAGTAGAGAGAATAGTAGATAAAGAAGAAAAGAAACAAAAAACCTTAAAAAGAAAAAAATTGATGGGAATTAATTAATTAATATATTTTGACGGCTTTATAAAACTTTACAAAAAAAAGTATTATGGCCTAAATTATGATTTTAGGTATAAATTTTTAAAAAGACAACTTTACACTTAGTCCTCAATCTTGGTTGGTTTTTTAGATCCTTTGATCCAAACTCGAGGGTAAAGTTGTATTTTTAAAATATATTCGCTTTGAATCATAACTATAAATAATAGTCTTCTATAATTTGTAAATTTTGGGTAACAGTACCCTTTATTTTTTTGTAAATTTCTCAATTAAAAAGCCCAGACCTTTTTGATGTAAAAAAAGGGGGCAAAAGTATAAGACTCTAACCTCACCTGTGGCCCCGTTCCAAGCCTTTTATATTTAGTTAAATTCTTTCTTCAGTGATTTAAAAAAATCTTTCTTCAATGAAAATACTGTAATAATTGAAAATTTAAATAGAAAAAGAAGGAAATCAATGTACAAGTCCAAACCTATTAAATTGTCTAAATTCATTCCTTTGTGAAACAATGGATTCACTTAAAAAATATCAAATTCGGAGATATTTAACATAGAAAAAATAATCATACACACGAAAAATCATGATTGAAATAATTAAAATATCTTATTTTATTTTTTGTAATTTTATGTATAAAATAATAAAACGTGTTAAATTTTTGGGTTTTTGTATAAAATTCTAATGTTTTAAACGGAATCAACTATCATTGTCCTTGTATTTAGTTTGTCTTTAAATTAGTTAGCTCAAAATTAATCTCATGTCAACTTATATTTTGAACCTTGGAAATTGAGGGACTTGAAATCTTAGTTAAAGCGATTAATAAGGGTCATTTTTGTTTCATTTAAATAGTTCTAAATTGAGTAGAATTTATTTATAATTTGACCAAATTCAAACTCGACTTTTATCTTAGGAGATTGAATCGCCAATAGAAATGGTAGTCTTTACAACTATGTAAGAACATGTTAGTGTATAAATTATCAATACATAGATATAATAAGATATCAAGTATATGACTATTCGGGCGTGGGATTGTCACCCCCGTGAATCAGTCTTCGCTTCGGATTGAATGAGTGGGTTCGGTGAGACGCAAATGCGCCATTGCCACGCAAAAAATCGTATGAACTAGAAAAATACTACGAACGAAGAATAAACACCTAAGATTTTTACTTAGTTCCTTACAGTTCAATTTGAATCGTGAGGTCAATCCTCTTGTTTGATTTTATACTTTACACAAAATAATGAATTTTGTCGCCTTTAAATAAATTCGCCATTGAAATCTTTGACTCCAATGCCCTCGTTTGACTCTTTCATATCTTCAAATCTTTAAAATGACCTCACCATTGCGTTCGAAAATGGTGGGGTTGCATGCTTTGCCTCAATCCAAGGTCAGGAAGGCTTTCAAATTATTTCCAGAGTGATAATAGGCTGAACCAAGCTGTTTCGGGTTGGTTTAAACCAAAAATGTTTGACCAGACCGGGTGGCGTGCGCATGCTTCTGGAGATTTATGGGTGTACTTGGTGCATGCGTGCTGTTCAAATTTGGGTCACATCAAGTCGCGGATGTGGATGCAGATCTTAGGCGATCCGTTCGTCGGGTAGCTTCTTAGGTTGCGGACACGAACGAACTTGCAGACACGATCAATAGCAAATGGGCTCGACAGATCCGACTACAGTGGCAGTGCAATGCTGGTATGGTGGCTTTGGCGACAACTTTTCCAACTGCTGAGGCTGGCGGCGATCGCCCAGATCGGTAGATCTCCAACTGGTGAGATGGTTGGAGGTAGTCTGATAGTCTGTGACGCCGGCGAGCGACGGTGGCAGTGAAAAGTTTCGACAAAACTGATCTCTACAAGGAATTTTTCTTTTTTGGATGACAAATGAGGCTTGCTGCTGTGGGACTCGATTTGGGTTTGTAGCCGGTGATGAGAAGGATTGATTGGAGGTGGCGGATTGTCCTACAATGGAGGTGATCGGCTAGACGGAGGTCGGGAAGATGGCCGAGCGTTGTTGTTGCACTGCTCAGGCAATCCTTTTGGGCGGTTTTCCGGCAACTAGTGGATCTTAAGGCAGCGGATCTCGACTCGGGTTTGTTGACGGTGTTGAGGAGAGTTTGGTGGCAGTTTTGGTTTGTCCAGAGGTCACCTAGGCAAGCCGTAAGCGTGCAGACAAGGTGGTTGCTTGATGCTGTGTTATGCTACTATGATGCTCCGGCAAGAGTTTTCTGGGTTGTTTTCAGGCAACGGCAGGCTCTTTCCTCAGTATCTCTTTACTGGGATTTGTTGTTAGCTATGAGGGGAACTCAGCTGGAGGTAGTTCCTTGGTTGTCGGAGGCCTTGGCTGGCTAGACGATGGTCTACAACTCTGCTACTCGTTGGATGCCACCACTTGTGATAGAGACTTTTCTCGGCTTTATCCGGTGAGGGCAAGCATCTTAGAGGGCAGCTATCAACTGGATCTTGTTGAGGGCACTCCTACCTCTAATCTGGTGGGCTAGGGAGTCGTCAAAATAGATCTCCAGCAAGAGGGTTCCTCCCTTCCTTCTCTTCTTCCCCTTGCTTCTTCTTCTTCCTTTTTTCTTCTCTTAGCAGCAATGTTGAGCCTCCCCACTTCAGATTCCTCCAGTAAAGCTCTTAGCTGGGCTATGTCGGGGAGCACTCCAAAGTTGGCAACAATGGGTTGGGGAGTCGCCGAAGATAAATCTTCGACAAGGTGCTCCTCCCCTTCTCCTCTTCCTTTCCTGCTTCTTTCTTTTCTTACAACGTACGAGCCTGCCCAATTTTGATTAAGACCATTGAATCCTCCCCCCCCTACCGTTTTAACGTTAATTTGGTACTTTTATAGAACTCCTAACACCTACGCAAGTCCTTGATTAAGACCATTGAATCCTCACCTGCCCAACTTATCCTCACTCTTATCTTTATTTTATCTTTATTTCCTCCCCTACTTGTGGAACTGCCACAACCCATTCAAAAAATCACAAAAGGTAGGAGAAAGATGTGGATATGGGTTACCAGACCCTAAATACAGGCAAACATACTCATGTTTGTGTTTGTTCAATGACTTAAGCCTAACTTAATATTTTATCGAACTCGAGTTTTCGAGCTAAGCCGCAAAGAAAACTCTTGTGTTAGTCTTTGTTTATAGTTTTATGGAATTAACAATTCTAAGTTAAAACATTAGTTCAAACTCTAAAACACTAAGCACAATGTTATGCTGCACTGGTCGAAAATATGTTTTTCTCCAAAGGTAACATGCCTTGATTGCACCAGATTGTAACTATTAGTTAAGTTTGTGAAAGGTAATATATTATAATACACTAGGTAAGGTGTCATGTCATGCACACCTATGAGAGAGTTAGCTTTAAGTTCATAGCTAAAGTCTAATTAAATAATTAGATAGACTTTAATAATTTAATATCTTAGAGACAAATTTCGATTAAAGATAAATTTTAATTTAATGAGAATAAAGACTATACTAATTTAATTTATTTTTTCTATTTTTTATATTTTGATTGATTGAATCTACTAAAATGATGGATTTTTAATCCTCCCTTTATTAATAAAAAGTAAACGATAAATATATTTAAAACTTTTACTTATATAAATGTGAACTTCGAATCGGACTTTTTTATCGAGCCCAACATCGTGGTGCCAAAGCCCAATAGAAGCCCATTATAATTAACACAACAAAGGCCCATGAAAATCCCAAATTGGCGCGCGCGGGAAACCAAAAGACTCACATTTCCCCTTCTCCCCCACCGCCGGCCGACTTCGTCGCCGGAAAAAATGACGGATCCGAACTCCGATGGAGGCGCCGGCGAAATCTTGTCCCTGCTGCGTGCCTCCCTCTCCGCCGGCGAGAAGTCCGCCACCTACTCGGTCCTCGCGGAGCTTCAAGAGCGCTCTTTTGCGGAGCCCTCTCAGCTTGCGGCCATGGTGCGGTGCGCGCCGGAGGTTCTCCCCGTTATCCTGACGGATGTGCTCAGCGAGGACGAAGATGTGTGGGTGCTTGTTCGTAGTGTGTAGTTCACTCTTGTTTGGTTTTTGTGGTTTGTTTCTGGTTGGTGTTGTGGAGCATTGACTCCTTTTTGTTTGCTTGGCAGTGCTGGGCAGGCATTGAAGTGCTTAGGGTTTATGGTGTATGAGCCTACCATCATCGCTTCGTTCTCAGGTTTGCTCAATTTTGGACCATGTTTGGTTACTATTAGTGAACTCTCTGTTTTGTGATGTTGATGCTTTTCAGTTGTTCTGGATGGTTATCTTGTTTGACGTCGAAGAAAATGAATTCGTTGTTCTTTTCTGTAAAAGATTTACGGTTGAGCATCTTTGGCGTTGATAACAATTTTTGGAATGAAGTGTAAATATTACTTTTTCTTTTTTTTGTGTATCTCAGATGGAAATGTCCTTTGTGTTATATCATCCCTAGTGAAACTGATTACGACGACGAAAATGAAGGTTGTAGTTTTGTGGGAATTTGAAAATCTCTTTTAAGTTTTTGCCAGCATTTGTTCCTTTTATCTGATTCTTTAATTTTACAACTAAATATCTATCCTTTCTTCTTCTTTTTTGTGTGTTAATTTATCATGGCTACTAGGTCATTTGCAACTTGGGAGTTTGGTGCATTGCTATCCAGCAATTTGGCACGTCATATTTAGTCTCCAACCTCAACTCTATATTGATGGCCGTGGCTCATGCTCTTGATAATCCTTTCGGTTCACTATCAATAACCTATGAAGCAATGCAGGTTGTGAACTTTGCATCCCCATATTGTGTTTATTTGTGTTCGTCATAATATAAAGTTCTGCTGTTTGGCTTTATAGTGTACTTATATGTAAGAGCCCATTCTTCCTAAAATGGATGTGTGCACCAACTGTGGTTCTTTTTGTTTATAATAATGTAATTGCAGATTTTGCTCCTGGAATCATTCAGCAGGGCTCTCCTTTCTTCCCTTTCTTCATATAGTACAATTATCTGGAAATTATGTTGGCAGATCTTTGAAGATGTACTGCAGTGCTAGACAGGCATCTGAATGCATCTTTGGCAAGTCTAACAGTTGTATTCATTAACAGGTCATAGACGTCTTAAAATATAAAATGTCAATCTTTGGTGCAGTAGCCTGCAAATTTTAGGGTGCCATACTAAATATAACATGCCTCTTGGTCCACTACAAATAAATAAGGGGTATCGATAAGGAAATTAGGAGAGGCATAAAGTTAGTGGAGTGAAGTAGGTTTAATACACTGAAGGTTAGATATTTGAATTGTGAACATTTGGTAGTTCTTGTTGTGTGCACATTAGCTGAAACTCACCTACATAATGATGAAATTGTTGTTTAACCACTCCTTTGCCATGATCAATAGGTGAGGATTGTTATCGCCTTTGCCAATATCATAATTAGTTGACATTATGATGAAGCTGGTTTGAGAATGACTTGATACTTTTTTCTTTCAGGTTGTAATTAAGTTGACAAGGCAGCTTAATGAAAAGATGAGAGAGTTGTCTGACATTTGGGCTCCTTTAATATATAGAAGGCTCCTTAGCTCTGATGAAAGAGAAAGGGACATGTCAGAAAGATGCCTTCTCAAGACTAGATCGTGCATCAGTTCTCCGCCGACAAATTTGTACAAGGTGTTCCTGAACTTTCTCAATTTCATATTAGAAAGTTTGTATTTTCCCCTTAGCTGTTTTGACTTCTTTATTCTGCAATTATATGCATCACTAAGTGATCAATTGCAGAGAAAGATAGATTAGTGATTGACTGATTGTGTTTTATTTGTTGAGTCGATGCACTAGTCAGTCCTAGGAAAATCGATTGTGTCTTACACAATACTATTGCTGCAGCGAGTTCTGCTGTTGAAAATCAAGTGCAGCTAAGTTTGGGTCTGATCGACAAGATAATTGGATTGATTGTAGATGTCTGGACTGGTGATGGCTTTTGACAAGTTAATACATTTTTTTAATGCTTTAAAGAACCTGATAAGAACTTCAATCATCAAAATTTTAGTCTCTTAACCTCTACGCTTTCAAAAAGCTAAGTTGGATACCGAGGACACTGATGTGAAACTACCTCCATCCTCTTGCTTTTGAACATTTGATATTCACAATTTCATGTATAAAGAGAATATCGGCCTTTGTAAGTATGTGAAGATTGAAGTCTATGGATCTGTAATCTGATTGAACTGTTTCTGCTGTTAAGCTGGTATGCCAAAAAAATTACTTGGAGAATGAGTGGTAGATATTAACTGACAAAAAACCCTTTCAGTTTTAACTATCACTGAGGATTTGTTATGGGTCTAACAACAAATATCATATTTCTTATTGAAAAGAAAACAAACTATCTTCCTTGGAATATAGGATATTTTATTAATTTGTTGCTGTTGTTCATTTTTCTATAGGTCTTGCTACAAGACATTGAACAAAGACTACTTCCTGTAATGATGGAAATGGTTCAGGATCAGGAAAAATATCTTCATACAATTCATGCATGGGAATGGTTTATCCGGTTACTTGGAATTTCTGCTGCAAAGAATAAGAATTTAATAAATGAAATGTTGAAGATTCCAGCGAGGACGTTTTCCAGCTCAGAACCAAAAGATCTGATTGCATCTCTGGTATTTTACTCATATAAGATCTCTATATCTTATTAACAGAGCATTGAAAGTTAGATGATTGATTGGTTCATCTCTACTCTGTTACCCAAAAGGCCATTTTTTGAATTTATAACTGTTGAGGTAAAAAAATTATCTCTGCATGGTGTAAAGACAAATGGGATCATTTTGAAGCTTTTCACATCGTCATATTCAATGCTCATTTACATTCATAAGAAACACTTCAACCAGAAATTTCCGGGGAGTAAATACTGGTGGATAGAAACTTGACACCCATACAAATGTGCATCAAAATGAGCCAAAAGTTGGCAGTGAACAACTGCTGGGTAGATTATCAACCAGTATCATGTCTTATATGGCATACTAACTGCTGAGTAGATTTATCTTTTGTTGAAAAATGATACAAGATTCCAATTTTTTGGAATTGCTCCCTTGGAAATTACAACTCCATTTTGCAATTATTTTTGGTGAGAAAAGAGCACAGAAAGTGCAAGCATATGTTACATATGATGTTATTTTTTCATATAGTTAGTGTTCTAGCAGTAAACTAAATTATTGGTCATGTACTTTGTAGTTAGTTATTTGGATGTGATATTTTTTTGCAGGTAGCATGGGAAACAATGGTAGATGTATTTTTCAACCCAATTTTCAAACACTGTGAAGCAAAATGAAGTGATTGATCGCCAAGAAAATGAAATTCATGGAATGAAAAACCTTTTAAAAAGTATGAAACTAATAATGACACCTTTGGTAAAGATTTTCTCAAGGAGTAGATATGAGTTGTCTGTTCATTCAGCCTGCTTTAAACTTTGGCGCAGCCTGCTGTTTAAACTAGATAGTTCCATTGTAAATCCGTCAGTTATGAAGGCTGCCATAGAGCCAGTGCTTGAAGCAATCTTCTATTCAAGGTTTAACAGTCGGAGTACTTGGTTGTGGTCTATGTGTCTTAATCTTCTTGAAGATTTGGTATCTTTAAATCCAAGAGATTGCAACAACCCAAGTTCACTTGTCAGAACTAATGTCATTGGTGAATCAATGAAAGATTGTACAACCAGATTTCCTTACTGGGACTTCAGTTGTTTGGAGGTCTTCCTTAACATGAATCACATCGTTGTCCGTCAACTTTCAGCACTACCAGTGGCATTTGAAGGTTCAAAGATTCTCTGGATCACTGTTTTAAGAATTTTTAGATGTGTTCTTAAGAAGGCTCTTACAGAATCAGAAATGCCCTCAACCAATTTTGAGGAGGTCAGGTCATTTATAAAATTGATTCTTAAGTTCATCAAAGATCTATGTGAAGATTTGACCTCTAAACCCTGCACAGAAGTGTTAAAGGACATGTTAATGATGGCTATTCAGTTTATTCATGCTGTAGGAAATGAATTCAAATATTCCAAAGTGGATGGTTCTCTGTACACAGTTCCACTTGATCTCAACTTCATTAATAGTTTGAATTTCGGAGACAGTGAAAAATTTGTGATGACCCTTAATATTCACTCCTTCTCTGTCATGGACAATGTTTCTCCTATTTTTTATCTCATTGTAGTTTATTACTCTGTTTTGGCTCAGATTCATCTATATTATTCCGGGTCAGAATTTTTTCAAAGCGAAGTAGTATGCTTTTTTAACTATGTATTTTCTTGGAGTTATCCTGATAAACATATAGAATTCATGATTTTTTTGTTGTACGCTCATGGGTTTAGCAGTGAGAATGAGTTATTTTTCATCATGAAGATATGGAAGTCATTTGCCCTGGTGTTGAAAGAGAAAATTGCAGCTCATGGGAATTTTAAGTTAGTGGAAGATGAGTTGAACGAGAGTGGACGTTTAGCAACTTACTGGTTGTTATGCTATCCTCTAATTATGTGCTATTTGGCCAACTACACAGATACTAGAAGCTGCTTAGATGTTTGTGCAGATAGACTTGACATTGAGTTTGTTGGAGATGTGTGGAAACTGCTGTATGATTCTGCCAATTGTGTCTCAAGTGCAGAAGTCCTAACTGTCAATGGATTCTGTAATGGTCTTTGCCAGATGCTGGTGTCCCTGCTGATGCAGGTGTATGATTCTGGTGTGGAAAGAATACTTAACAATTCAACTTTCTTTTCCAATCTCGGTGAAATTGTTGTGCATGTAGTAAAGAAGATCAAACTGTTGGATAGAAATAAGCCGCAGAAGCAGAGCAGTGGTATTAGACGTGCAATGGAAGTTGTTTCTTGGTGAGTGAAAATTTTGAATGTCACAAACTGTCAGCAGTTTTTGGTGTGCAGGTGATCAACTATCCATGGGAAACAAACATGGACAAAATTTTTATTGTTTTACCTTCCTTTAAGAATGCCTTTATAAGATTAATATACCATATGATGCTAGGTATCCATGAGAAAATATTTGTGTATGTTGTGACCACTATTTTTTGCTCTTTCTTGGTATTAGGTTCTTGAGACTCTCTCACAAGGTTGCAGAAATCAGTGGACATTATAAAATACCTAGTGTGTCCAGGTAGTACATCTTACTGGATATAAACCTTCCCTTATTGGTTTTCAGCTTACTATCTAACCTGTGCTTGGATTGCAGGATATTTGCGTCCATGACCCACTTCATCAAACGTTTATCATCAAAGCAGGATATTCTTCAAGTTATTGAGGTCGAAATTGTGGCCTTTAAAACTTTCATTTGCTTTTCGAATTTGCTTTGAGCATTTTTCATGTTTCTTTCAGGTGATGTCAGATGATCTTGTTTCCTGGCTTGCTTCTTTTTCTGTCGCTTCCGAAGAGATGCAAGTAGGTGATATATTCCTTCAGCTTAAACAATTCTGGACCAAAATGCTGGACTTGATTAAAAGAGAGCTGCCACTTGTAGCCTTTGATTCTTCATTACTTTCAGTTCTTTCTCCTTTATTGGAGGCAACTATTGATCACCAGTGCTCCTGTGTATCTCATAGCACTATCACATTTTGGAACTCTACTTTCGGAAATCAGAGCATTTTGAATTATCCTCAATACTTGCTTCCTATTTTAGTTAGGATGTCAAAGGAAGGAAAGATAAGGGAGCTTAAAAGGAGCTTCCTCTTTGCTGGTAATAGTGCTTCGGCTGTGATCATTGCAGATAGCGAACACCCCATCAAAGTGCCTTCTGTTAAACAGGCAAGCTGTGCCCTGGGACCTCAATTTGTTGGGGAAATCAAGAAGAATGAACATGATGGTTATACACCTGGTAAACTGTGTATGAAGAGGATAAGAAGTGAGACATATGTTTGTAGTGAGACATGTGATGGTTTTAATTTGGAGAAACTCAAAATGCCATTTTTGGATTCCAAAAGGAGAGGGCAAAAGATGGCTTCTTACCGGGATAGAGAGTTGAGAAAAACAGAGTCCATCCTGAAGATGCTGAGAAGATGTGAATAGTTGCCCATGTTGATAACATAGCAACCATAAGCAATTGCATAGAAAGTATAATAGTATTTTGGTGGCTTTCCTTATTGTTTTCAACCGCTTCAATATTGAAAATGATTACAACCTAGGATTGAGGTAATAGACTACTTTATCAAAGGTTGAAAAGCTTGATCAATCAATAAAATGCTGATGAAGAAGGTTTATTATTAATGTGGATGCTTGAGATTTATATTTTGCGTGTAAAGTTCATTTAATGCCCTCTCTTTCCTTTGATTAGTGAGTGGCCTGCTAGCACTTTTGGGTTTTATTTCTGCTCTAGCATCACAATGGGCTTGGCTTACTCCTACTGATTCAGGGGAATTTGCACAAAAGAAGTAAGCTGTTATATGTGTTTAACTTGGTTGAAATGTGCATTTAGAGTCTCCAGTTTTCTAGTCAAGGAATGATAGTTTTTCCTACAATAGGAGAATATGCTGCTGATCTGTTCAAAGTTCATTTGCAGTTTGTTTCACATTATTGTGAGAGGATTAATTAAGGAATATGACCTTAAAGTGGGCATTAAATCCACTGAGGTTGGGAAGCCAGACAAATTTCTGAATATCCGGTTTTGAACTTGCATGTCAGTGGCCTTGCTGTCGGTGAAGTTAATGCAGAACTTTGTGCGTAGTTGATCTGATTTCATTTATTTTCTCTAGCATGCCATTTCTCTTGTATACACTTTGTTTATATTGATTCTATCCTAGTCTATTCTCATAAATTTGCTGATTTCTTTGCCTGACTGTGAAGGCAGGATGGCTTTTCATCCATTTTAAGTCTCTGCTGGTCAGTTAGGGTGGCAAATTTTCACCACTGGTTTGTCAAACTGGGCAGATTGTAATTGAAAGTGAGCACTAATCGGAGACAGCCAAATGTTTAATTTTATTATTGTAGATTACTGCTCACGAAGATCCTTGTGAAGCGTTCTTTGTGTACAATATGTCCATGTTAGGAGGTTATTTGCCCAATACTTTCTCCTATCCTCCAGATTTATGTCTTATAAATAATTTTGGGCTCTAGTTTACAGTTGGATCTTATTTGGGAGGCTTGCATCTGGATGTAGCTGAATATTATTTAATCTGATGTGTCGGCAAGTTTTATTGTTGTCAAATAAGACCAGTAGTTGCTGGATTCTTTTGAAGATTTTATTTCTCCATTCGTTCCTAGGCTTTTTTTTGGAAATTGTTTGGTAATTTGATGATTGAATATATGGCATGCATTAGTCACGAAGAATGTTCAATATCTACTAAACTCTTACATTGGCAACTTATTTAGTGTTTTAGAATGCACAGAGCATTCAGCATATTCTTAATTGGTCTTGGTAGGGCAGTTTTTTGAGTAATAGAAATTCTTTTGCTTTGGGCTGGAAAGCTTTCTGGAGATTTTTTACCTCTCACTTGAGAAGTTTGCAACTTATTTTCTGCTTATTTATGTGCAGTATTGTATGTAATAGAGACGTAGAAATGTTGGTTTAGTCATGGCTGCCACATTATTTACTTCGCATATTTGCTCAGAGATGTTAGTTATGTATCCCATTGTTACACAATTCGCTCAAGAATATCTTCTCTCAACCTACTTTGATCTTAAATTGATTTTACCAATGTTGGGCAACAGATTGTTTTTCAAATGGTGGTTCAAAAATTGTTGTGTATTTCATTTGGTTGATGATGCTTTCTAGTGATGTAATTTGTAATCTTAGTTATTTTTATGTCAATTGTTGAAAGTTGAAGTTTGTTTTCTATTGTCACCCAAGCCATGTGCCAGAAAATATTTTTATCTATTTTATATATGACATTTTGTTTAGGATTTAAGGTTTAAGATATACGGTTTTATATTCATGTACCGTAGAAATTGACATTTAATTCAAGGATGGTGCAAAATACAAACGAAAATATAACTAGGCCAGAATTATCATTCATATACAGTCAAAATAACATTATTTTTGACTTGTGGCATAGGGATTGGATTAATTATATTGTAAAAAAATTGTAAAAAAACATTAATAAAATATTAATCTATACGTGGTAGATGTGTTATGAAAATGCATTTTTTGTTCTAACTCTTGATAAATCTTGTGCAATAAACTACCATTTGGAGTGTTAGCCTTGGATTTTATTAGGTCTTACATTCACAGAACGGTTTCGATGTTGATCAAACTGTTGGGATTAACCAAATAAAATCTCCATTTTAATTGAAAAGGATATAGAACAATGCAAACCCAGAAGACAAACTAATTTTATGTGAAAAATTTAGGGAAAATCATGGGGCAAACAACCAGATTAAATTTATTATATCACACTTTGATACAGAAGAGATTCATAAGAGAACAAACTTTCTAATATTAATTTATTATACTTTCTATAAAATTTGTATTAACCACACAAAAGAAAATAGAGAATTGCAAATCAAGAACTTTAACGAAGTTACTAACAAATCTTCAACAAAACATTAACCTTTTTTTAATTTACATAATTTTCCTTTCTCCTCTCTGGCCTTTTTTCTTCAAAAACCAAAATCCCAAAAACTAAAGAAGAAATAGTCGGATGTTGTTTTTATTCTTTTCAATTAACCAAATCACAAGGTTGTAATTTTATGTATATACGGAGTTCGGTCCAATCGGCCCCCAAAAGGGACTTGAAACAGGTTTCATAGGTCTCTCATAATCTAAAAGTTAACTTAAGAAATAAAATTTTTTTATTAGTCTATATACAAGTCACCAGTCATTTCTACCGTAATGTGAGATAAACCTAACACAAACATATAGTTAGAAATGTATGTCCATCCTCTCATTTACATTGGAAAAGGCCGTGCACCACTTGTGATGCATATCAATGTATATGTTAGTTAAAGTTTTATTTATATTACGCATGATATTAGATCATGGGTGACCTATGTTAGGGATAATCTAATTTTATAAGTAAATGTTACTTGAATAATAAGATAGACCATAATAATATTTTGATATCTTAGATATATATTTTAATTTTAAAGATAAATTTTAATTGAGTGAGAAGATAAATTATACTAATTTGCTTTAATTTCATTGTATTATTACTTAATAAAAATTAATACACTTATTACAAGTGTGACAGACAAGATCGCAATAAAAAACATAACAAACAATAATTTGCCCGACGGCGGGACCCACACGAGCTTTATCATCGTCACATAAATCCTTCTTCATTTTCCCCTCTTCCCCAAAATCCCCAAACCCAATCAGCCGTGCCCAACCCAATCGGAGCCACCCCACCCTCCCGAAAATGGCGGATTTCGATTCCGATTAGCCCCTCCGACGATCTCCCGTGTATCGCCCCTTGCTCGCGGATCGGATTGATATCAGTTTCGCCGGATTCCGCCCCAGTTTTGGTGGTTTCCTCTTCGTCTTTCTGAGGTGATCCGTGAGGGGTTTGGTTTTGGGGGTTTCCCGACGATAGGGGAGTTTGCGTGCTTGATTAGGGTTTTCGGCGCTTTTGGATTCTTGTGGCTCGGAAATCGGCGCTTGAAGGGGATGGAATCTTCTACTGCTCCGGTGGGGTCGGCGGCGGGCGGCGATGGCGACGGCAGCGGCGTTGGGGTTGTTCCCTATGCGCTGGGGCTTGCTAACGAGGCGGCGGACTTCTTCAAGGCCGGCCGTTACCAGGAGTGTATTGGTGCTTTGAATCAGCTTTTGCAGAACAAGCCCGGGGACGTCAAGGTTGGCGGGCGTCGGCCTTTGTTTCTCCGAATTATGTTGGGTTTTTGAATGTTTGCTGTCAAAATTTCATGCATTGTTTTTTTTTTTAATTGAATTGTGGGTGCTTGCGTGATTTGTGGCTGTGCACTGCGTAAATGTTAAATCTTGCTTGTGGAAATTCCGTAATTGTATATTATGGTGCAATATTTGAAATGATGTCGGAATTGTAAGGGTGAAGAGAGTGTTGAATTAATTTTATGCTTTATTGTGTGTTTTCCATTTCCTCTGATGTGAAACAAATGTGTGTGGCCACGTTTGAATTTGAATTCGTCTTGTTTGATTTGATGATGTGAGAGCAGATAGGGTGATTTAGCTGCAGTTAAATTACATTGCAAAATGGGCAAAAAGTACTCTCTTTTTAATTGTTTATCCCTTTTATTAGAGCTTTTGTATTTTTGCAGGTTCGTCATAACATTGCTATTGTTGAGTATTATCGAGATGGTTGTACGGATCCTAGGAAGTTGGTTGAGGTGCTAAACGAAAGTAGAGTAAGTATTTATTTAAATAGTATGATATGATGATTTTTTTATGCCACGCTAAGGGACAGCCTGTTTCTTTCTCATATTGTCTTAATGATATGGTAGTTGCCTGTTTCTTTTTTAATACAATCCTGTTACTATTTGTTCATGGAGCATGCTATAGCATTTCTTTAGTTTCCTATTCAATGGTTTTTTTTTATTTTTTATTTTTTTGAAAAAAAAATTAAATGCGAAATCAATGTTGGAGAGACAGTATTTCTAAATTGCATACTTTTGTCAGCTATGGTTTTTTTATCTTCAGCATGAAGGGTCGGTATTGATGTTTAAAGCAGGCTTCATCTGTTTCTTAAGTAATAAAGATAGTTGTCATAGTAATAGATCATCCCAATGTTTTTATAGCTAGTGGTATTCTACTTGACTGGGTTGTAGCTATCAGATTTTTCTATAGCCTTATATCCTTGTCTTATGATATCGTAATTGTCCCTCTTATAATGCTTTAATTGTACTCAATTTGTTATGATAGTTAGTTGCACCTGGAAATGATAGATAACTATTAACTAATTTAGTTGATCGATGTTTTTTTTTCTCCTCTCTGCATAACCTAGGAGCCAAAGTCAGGCCAATGATTTCTATTTTATTGCGAGAAGCAGCAATGTATCAGAAGTAGCAATGTAGTGCTAGTTTAGCAGCCATTTTGAAATTTGATCTAGCACTTAACAGCACTATCATTACAATAGTTACACGAATCACCAAAAAAAAATCAGTTAATGACCAGCTAGGTAACAGATCTTATTGTAACTATTATTTGAGTTGCAATCATCAGAAATTTTAATGTGCCTTGACCTCATCTCATATCAAAAGCAGCATTGCTTTAAACAATAATCCGTTAGACCTGTGATGGCTGAAAACTGCAACAAAGAAAACATTATTTGTTAGTTGAGTACGAAGTGCAATAATACTGATCAGAAATATATGGAGTTGGAGGCAGTGGAGGAGATTTGCGATGTTAAAAGCTGAGTTGGAGGGAAGTTAATTAAGTTATTGTCTTTCTTCTTGTTAATTCGAGAATGTGGCCTTTGCCTCCTAGAATTAGACCCCTAAATATTATGTTAAATTAGATGGATACAGAAGGCATTGTGATAAAGGAAGGAATGGAAAAGGCAGCCTTCTAAACTTGTGGACTGATTTATGTTATCTTGAATCAGCATATTTGTAAAGTGGAAAAAAAGTTAATATTAATCAGGATTCGAATTTCTTGGGTGAGGATAAAGTAGTGGTATATACATAAAAGTAGAAAATTGATTGTTATCGAGGTGGATAAGGTTAGACCTGAAGGCAGTTATATAAATTTGATTATGGAGACTGTTTTGATGATAATTTCCATTATCTCGTAGAAATAATGTAGATCTACTTTGGCACTTCAACAACATTGTTTGAGCTTTACATGGGTACATTTACGGGATAATGCAATGAAGTAATTATATTCTGTGTCCCTTGCCCCAATTTTTTGAGTGAGGATGGTGATGGTGAGTTGGTACTTTATATCTGATTCTTTCTTGGATTCTTGTGAAAATTTAGAGTTGAAGAAATACATTCAATTCAATGGATGGTTCAAATTATACAATAATGTATTACAATTTATGGTTTGACAATCATCTACCCTAGTTTTCCTTATTTCTTGTGCTAAGTTAGCTTTATGCTTCTGAACTAAAAGAAAAAATGCTTGTATGTAATTATATTTTTTTCTCCTTGTCATTGTTTAGAAGAGTCAAGACCATGTCAAAGATTCTGGAGAAGAGGTGGAGGTCGCAGAGACTGTTGGTAGCTCTTATTCAGAAAATGATATTGCTGTTGCAACTTTCAACTATGTATGTTTTTGCAGCTTTAGCTTTAGATAGTCTTTTATTCTTAAAGATGTATCTTAATATGTAGAATATGTTGATATTTTTTTCCTCCTGATATATACAGGCAGTTCTGTTGTACCACCTTGGTGAATATGCAAATGCATTATCAGTATTGGAGCCTCTTTTCCGAAAGATAGAAGGCATTGATTCTGTAAGACGAAACAATTGCTATATTCTTCATTATCTGTCATTCTACTGCCCCTCACAATTAGTGACATTTACAGATAACAGCACGTAATATCTCTTTCCTGTTACTGGATGTTGCATTAGCTTCTCAAGATGTGCCAAAAGCTTATGTGAGTATGTTTGTGCCATTAGTTATTTCTGTTAAACAAAGTTTGATTTCATGGATTTTTATCAAGCTGTATGAGTCAGTGTGTAACATTTTTTTTTCTAATTTTGCAAGTGGTGGTGTAAATTGGGCCAATTTATAGAGTTATGTAGTGCACTCATGGCATATAATAAGGTCTGACATATTATAAAACTTCTACTGGATACTTGAAGTACTTAATCTTGCAGTTGTTTTAATTATAATTCTATGTCTACCTCCCTTCGGGATGAGCCTATGGTGTGCCTTCTGTTGATTTTATGCATGTGAAAAGTTTTTTTTTTTGTTTGTGAGTTTCATATTAAAGGGAGAGAATTGGCACTTTTACAATTTCAAGTCATTTGAATGGTTGTAAGTAGTCAAATTTCTTTCAGTTATTATGTGTTTTTTGATTTCTGCAATCAATATAATTATACACAATTTAGGGGCCTTTACTTTCCTTAACTGTTTGTAATTATGTATTCAGCCAATTGTGTAGGAAAAGATGGCAGAAATGACTTTTAGATGATGACTAATCTGAGACCCACATTTTATGAACAATTTACCTGATCCACCCACTGGAGTAGGGCATACATGTGAAGGGGAAAATGTCTTTTCTATGTTCTTGTTTGTTAGTTTTTGTGACTTGCTCGAAGTTAAAAGTAGGATGAACTTAAAAGCTGTTTTTGCATGTTGTTTCTCTCCTGGGAAGATATGAATTTTTATCTTAGTTAAAAAGGATGTGAAGTTGGTGGAAGCACTTTTTTATGCACTGATCCTGAAACGTGATCAAACGTCACTTTCAATGAGATTTTTGTGTTACATAACTTATGTTTTGCTTTATCTTATTGTTATTTGATGTCATTCTAAATGTTCTTTGCTTTTTTTTATGATAAAGGATGTGATGTTGTACCTGGATAATGCTGTTGGTGTTAGTAACATGGCCAATCAACCTGAAACGTCAGAGCTGGCCAAAACGTTTTCAGAACCCAGTCCGTTACCTGCATCAGATGCTTCAGATGCTAACTCAAGTTCCAATCTCAATTTGGATAACCAATTGGCAAGAACGTCTTCTGATGATAACTTGGACTATGAGGCCCTTCTTTCTTCATTGGATATTGGTAGGCCAAACGTGGCACGACTACCTTGTCTTGTACAAAGTGAACAGCTGTCTCCTGCCATCGAGTTGAAAGTCAAACTTCATCTTTACAAGATTAGACTTCTTTTACTTGTCAGGAACCTTAAGGCAGCAAAGCATGAGCTGAAGCTTGCTGTTAATGTAGCTCGTGCAAGAGACTTGTCTGCGGCTCTGCTCTTGAAGTCTCAGCTAGAATGTGCTCGTGGGAACTATCGAAAGGCAACAAAATTGCTTACGACTGCTGTTAATCGAACAGAAGTGGGGTTGTCAAGTGTCTTTTTCAACAATCTTGGGTATATACAACACCAACTAAAAAAGCACCATACTTCTATTCTTTTCTTTTCTAAAGCGGTGAAGGAGTGCTCATTTGTGCGGTCTAAGAAGCCATTGAAACTCTCAGATTTTTCACAGGATAAGTCCCTCTTTTTGTTATACAACTGTGGCTTGGAATATTTGACTTGTGGGAAACCCGTTGTTGCAGCTCGATGTTTTCAGAGAGTGAGCTCTGTTTTCTGCAACCAGCCTCTTTTTGGGTTCGTCTTGCAGAATGCTGCTTAATGGCTGCAGAAAGGGGTGACAACAAATCCAGCAGTGTTACTGCTTCTGATACAGTGAGACTTAACGTTGTTGGGACTGAGAGATGGCGGCATGTTGTTGTGAAACAAAATAAACCAACAATGGTAGATAATTTTTCGACTCGTGGCAGTCTCAGTGAAGAATGTCTTTCCCTTTCATATGCTCGACGGTGCCTTTTTAATGCTCAACACCTTTTGACTATTTACGAGAAAAGTTTTGCATCTATGTCCACTCTAGGAGGTGGCAGCTTAAAATTCAAGGATGCTTCCGATGTGTCTTCAAATGGACTAAATGGCAAAGCAGTAAAATCAGTTCATTTAAATTCAAATGGTGATATAAAGGAAGTTAAAGGCAGTCTGAGCTGCAGTGCATTACAAGGTCATGTGAATGCGTACAAAGAAATCCGTAGAAAGGAATATCACATGGTAAAGCAAGCTGTATTGGCAGATTTGGCTTATGTAGAACTTCAGTTGGACAACCCCTTGAGAGCTTTATCAGTGGCGAAAGCACTTCTTGAACTTCGAGATTGCTCTAAAATGTACCAGTTTTTGGGCCACATATACGAAGCTGAAGCCCTATGTCATCTTAATCGACCCAAAGAAGCGGCTGAGAAATTGTCAGTATATATTACAGATGAAGTTATTATAAATGCGCCTTATGGTGAAGAAGACCTACACCTGTCAAAGACTGATAAGAATGGAGGCTGTGAAGATGGGCTTGAAAATAATGGCCAGACATCACCAGGTAATGCGAATCTCTCTGCTGGGAATGATGAGGCATCACTGCAATTCATTTTTCTGAAGCCAGAAGAAGCTCGTGTGACTCTTTATGTGAATTTAGCTGTCACCTTTGCTGTCCAGGGTGACAGAGAGCAGAGCTCACCAGCTTATCACACATGCACTAACAATTATCCCCGGTGATCCAAAGGCAGTAATTGGAGCTGCTTATGTCGATCTCCTGATGGGAAGAACGGGAGAAGCAGTTATCAAGTTGAAACAGTTAGTTATGGCTCCTAAAGTGTGATAATGTGATGGGCGATTGACAGGAGGGTGTATTGGCAGTCTTAAAGATGTAGATTGCTCAACCTTCTTCGTAGTTGAATTAGGTGGGTCAGATTTTTTCCCCCTTGATAATCAGGTATTCTGTATCATATAGGTGAGCAGTAGAATAATGATTTTCTTTTACAATCCAGCCCAGATTAACAGGCTGGCTGCATAGTGGGCATTCCGAACTTTTAGTTGAAAGGAAACTTGTCTAGTACGGTGATTCAAAATTTTGATCGAAGTTGTTGGTCAACGAGCTTCCCATTGGTTCTCTATGCATTTACCTGCGTTTTATTTTATTTATTTCTGTGTGGTTGGAATTGTGCATAGCCAACACATGAACTGCTCTGACTTTATTAGACTTCATTCTGAAGTTTTTATCTTAGGTTGACAGAAAAGTTTTGGGTTTCCTTTAAATTCGTTTTACACATGCGTCGGAAGTGGTTGGATGTTGGTGATGACAGTAACGAGGATGTTATGTGAGTTTGATGAACATTTTATCTTAGGGTTATTCTTCATTTGCAAATCAGTGTATATTTTGTAAAAGTTATTAGAGGACTTGGTTAGTCCAATGTTTTGAAGAATCTGTCAAGATGATGGTGATCTGTTGCTCTGAGCCTTGTGGTTGCTTCCTGTAGACGGTCTGATGTAACTCAGACACGGTTGAGGCAAATTTAAGAGGCTAAGGGCTGTGGCTAACTTTTTTTTTTGTACAATAGCACTCATGGACTAACTTGATTTTTAGTAAAAAATGGTTTACATCTTTAGCAAATCATTTGACGAAATTAGAAATTTGTTCTGAACCCTTGAAAGAAGCCAACAAATATGAGAAATAAAAATGAGACATGAACATGGTCAATAATGGTGTTCTTGCTGATGCAAATAGACCAACCAATCACTACTTTCCATCTTCCACAAGCATCGTCTTGAGCATCAACATGGTCCAATCTGTAATAGAAGCTGATCTCAATCTGCAGAAAACTAGAACTGGTTTAACTTGAGCAGCTAATATTATTGCATGATATGCTCCTTGAATTATGATGATCACTTGTCATTGATCATTACTTCATTTTGGCCCATATGTTTCACTAACCATTGCCATGAAAAAACCTCTCTACCATCTTCAATATTAGTGGGTCTGATGTCATCACTTTGGGGCAAGGGACATCGGCTTCCAACTTCACAAGATTGTTCATTTTATTTGGAAAGTTTTGGGCTCAACTTGGATGGTTTTGCCATGCCCAATAATTCATATTGGAATACAATATTATCCAATTGTTAAAAATTCTTAATCAAATCCATTAAGTATGCAACTCTCATCTTAATTAATAATGAAAAATATAGCATATATTACCAAATTTTCAAATTAAGGAAGTGGGTTTCACAAACGTTTGATTAAGTGCTTCATTATTAAATAGAGAGAGAGAGAGATAGAGAGAGAGAGAGAGATAAAAAAGAGTCTTCTATACATTTTTTATGGGTTTTGATATTGTTTGCGGGGTGTTGTTTATAATTAGCTCAATTAAGCTCAAATTAGCTTGATTAATGCTTGTGTGGCCAAATATTAATAGGTTAATCTAGACTCAGACTTAAAGCAAAATGTAACAAGCTTGGGATTTGTGTATGCTCAACTCGGCTTTTGACTCGAAGCTTGATATATATATATATATATATATATATATATATATATATTTCAAAAAGAAGAAAGGGACAAAAACTTTAATTAGCTTGAGTACTAATTAATTGTCTCAACTAATTGCATGAACTTAGTAACAATTGAGTCAGATTTAAACGAAAGAAAACTCGACTCACCTATAAATTATGCTAGATGTTCTAAATAGAAATATATTTTAGCTAATATAAAAATTAAAATGATTGTATTAATTAAACAGCTAAAAAAAAATAGCCTCAACCAGTAGACTAAACAAACAAGACCAACTCTTTACTTAAGACTCATTGGAAACATTCGTCTCCCAATTGCCGACTCACACACACACATATATCCAATATCCCCATTGACATTTGCCTAACTAATAGACTTCACATAACCAGGTACCCATAAACCTGGACACACACATACCAAGTGTTCATTCACTCTCAAACCACTTGAAAGAGACAGACAAAAAGCATCAAACAAGCCTACCCAACTGGTTGAAGAGCACAAAAGACAACACACAGACCCATGTGGCAGCCCATGTGATGCTGCCTACTCTTGAAATATTGAGCAAGATGGCGGGGAAGGGGAGATGGGGGGGGCATGTACAAGAGTGCAGGTGAAAGCGAGAAGTGGGTGCCCATGCTCAAATGGTACACCTTGTTTTGTAGGCATGCCATGAGGAGAACTGCTGCAAGTGTTGAACAACAATTCACATGTCTTCCCATGGCTTGCATGCCGAAGAGGAGAATTATTGTTTTGTTTATTGTGTTCTGGGGCATGGGCTCCCACCCTCCATGGATTTCTACCTCTTGTCAACGACGAGGACCACTTTCATATGTGTTTATGATCCCATGAAACTGTTTCTTTCAGAGTTTTAAACATTCATGGCTAGATGGGAGTTTGTTTGTTTTTTGGGTTTCTAATTCTGAGTGTGAAACATGATGCTGTTGAATGTGTTCTAAAATGAAAGATGGGTCGATGACAAAGTTTTGTCCAGCTTGATGATGTTCATGTCTCTCCAATATGACGATATTGAGTGGAAGTAGTATTGCTTTCAAGTCATTATGTGTATATACATTTTTCATGCCACATAATAATATTGAGCAGGTTAGAAACATGGGTATATATCATACAACCACCAGCTAAATAATAAATGACGGGCAAGGAAGAAAGAAATAAAATTAAAACAGAACACAAAACAACATATTTTAGAGGTTCGACATCAAAAACTATAATCAAAGAGATTACAACCCTTTTTCGTCTCCACCACTACAACAAAAAGTGCAAGAGAACCGTAAAAAACCCGTCCCTCTATCAAGCGCATATAATTTTTAACCTGAAAAAATTTTCTGGTCGACAGACTACATTAAGATATGAACTTCTTTTAACATATAATTTCCAATACTCTGCGGCATTGTAAACCACGTAGCTCCATGGCCCCAGATTCTAGGATACCTTCTTAGATGAAACATCACGATTTGGCCTGAAGATTTGGCTTCGTTGTTATCTACTGCACTTAAGGCTTCTTAATATAACGTATAATTCATTCAAATTGTTGAATTGTTATTCTAAAAAATCTAAGTACATATAAATTGTTATAAATGATTATATCAAAAGAAATTATAGGTGGGGATTAACATGTATAATATTAGGTGGGCAAGTTTCCCAAAAAAAATGACTCGTCATTTTGTGATATTTAACCCCACCCTGCAATTCTACTCGCCTCCGTTTGAAAGAAGAAAGACGAGGAATCAAAAAATAGCCATCGGTCCTCGACCTAATCCACATGAATAAGATACTTGTTAGAATATTATTCCACGTCAAAGGAATCATGCGTAAACATGGCGAAGCCCCACTTAACACCTTAACATAATTAAAATTTAACATGTTGGAGTGATAGCATGCATCATTTTAAAATTATATAATATGATTGATCGGTAATTATACATGTCGTCGCAGAATTGCCGGCGTTCTCTCTCTATTTCTGATCTCCCTCTCGAATACCAATCGCTTCCATGGCTGTTAATATATACCATGCAAGATATTGCCGCACCATGCACTGTTTATTTCACATATAAATTTTAATTTTAGGGATAAATTTGCATGAAATAATGAGATATATTCTGATTTTTAAAGTTACAATTTAGTTAAATGAGAAAATAGATAAATTCTAATTTTATGAATAAATCGTCGTGAAATAGTGAGATAAACTCTAAGTTTTAACATAAGACTCTAATTAAATGAGATGGCAGACTATAATAATTTGATTTATTTTATTTTTATTTTTAAATTTAATTTTGATTGGTTAAATCTTTTATTTTTTATGAGAGCAAGACTTTGAGATCCCTTTTATTATTATGAGTATATATTGGTGTTCCTCTTAGTTTTGCTTTTGATATTGCAAGTTGCAAACAGGGAATGATACAATGCTGGCAACGGCTTTTCTTAATGATAAAATTACCGGATCTAATCCGTAGTTTAAAACTCGAGACACCAACTTGACTCGGCAATCTACACATTATAAAGTAGAGTTGATTTGGAGTCATCTCGGAGTCATTTATAATATTTTTAAATCTACCGATTAAAATGTTGTAAAAGTTCAGTATATAATACTCTCTCTGGCACTTGAAATTAAGAATGATTTACATTATTTTTAAGTACTAGTTTTATTAAGTTAAAAGAATAATTAATATCTTTTAATCTTTTTTGCTTGATTGTAAAGTCAATTGTAAAATCAATCATTCATAAAGTATGACTCGAAAAGTAGTATTTTTCAAGTAAAAAAAGTGTTTTAAAACTGTGATATGATCATCGGACGATCTCATAATATTGAGGTGATGTGAAAACATATTTAAAATAAATAAAATGCAAACATCGGAAAGAAATTAAAACACAAACATGACTTGGTTCACTTCACAAATCGATGTTTATATTTGCCACACAACTTACAAAAAGAACTATTGCCTTTTTATAAGACTATGATATTTCTAATTTGTCATATTTGACAATGATTGATCAGATTTGGCTGGCATATTATTATTCATGCATACATGGATGCATCCATGCATGGCTCAAAATTGCCAGTGAATGCTGCTACGAACCTTCCCATTCTCTACTAAACAAAATCAGCCCACGGTCGGCAAACATTAGAAGACATACATGAATGTTATATATAGTAGTAAAACAATATTAATCATTGAGCAGCTTCTTATTTGTGTCCCAGCTGCTATACTTACATATTAATTTCAGTTCAATTTATTCCTTGGTCTTTGTTAGAGGTGACGATACCACTCGTTGGGGTTAAAGTAACCTTTTTAGGGTTAAAGGGGCAACAGGCGGTAACAAAATAGATGATTTTCATATGAGAATAATTACAACATAGCTCATTTACTTAAAGAAGAATTCGATAAAATGTAAATAGAGCACCTTGCACTACAATTTTTTCTCCCCACATATTCTCCAAGTCATTTTTAACTGTAGAGAAAAACTATAATTTTTTTCTATATTTAAAAACATTTGAAGGTATACATGTATTAATTTTTAAAATTTTTCCCATCCCAAAAAAATTCATTAATCTTAAAATGTGGAGAAAAATGGAGTGGAGAAAGGTGGGGTGGAGAAAATTTTCTCCACGTTATTTTTAACCGTAGAGAAAAATTATAATTATTTTCTATATTTGAAAATATTTGAAGGTAAACATATATTAATTTTTTAACTTTTTCCCATTCCAAAAAATATTCATTAATCTTAAAATGTGGAGAAAAATGGGGTGGAGAAAAATTTCTCCATGTTATTTTTAACCGTAGAGAAAAATTATAATTATTTTCTATATTTGAAGGTAAAAATATATTAATTTTTTTAACTTTTCCCGTGCCAAAAAACATTCATTAATCTTAAAATGTGGAGAAAAATGAAGTGGAGAAAAGTGGGGTAGAAAAAATTTCTCCACGTCTTTTGGCATGAAGATAAATATGAAAATTAACATGTATTTTTTTAAAAAATTTCAAATATAAAAATAAATTTAAGTTTTTCTTCATTGTAAAAGTCGTGTAGAAGACGTTGAGAAAAAATATTTTTTTGAAACGTGGAAAAAATCTAAATTTTTTGTAGTGATGCGACCTACTATAGTGAATCCTCATGCAGTAGGAACCTCAACCCGTGAAAGTTAACCACATTTTTAATTTCTTTTATGTATTATCATCATCGTCCACTGACCCGACGAAAAAAAGTGGCAAGGTTTTATTCCGGATATAACTTGAAAACAGCTATGAGTATGAGTTTATTTTTGTATTATTTGATATTGTATGTAAATATTTAATGTATAGAACAATAACCTACCGATGTGGATAACTCAGTACACGAAGCAAACTAAAAAACAGTAAAAAACAATAACAAATTTGTCACGGAAAATGTAGCAATTTTGGACCACCTATCAAGATTTTATAGTCACAATTTTATAAGCCATAATTGGTGACACAAATAAATAAAATTTTAAGTTAACCAAATTTTCTCAAACTGTAAAAATATATGGATGTTTAATTAAAATCTGATGGAACCCAATTGACAATTTTGGAAGAATTTCCAAATATACGAATTTAATTGTTTCGTCTTATTTATATCATGGGGACACAATTCATGAGATGGGGCCAGCCCTCCTTCAAGCAGGTCCAACTCCATCGCTCTAACTTAAGCTGTCGCGTTTTTTTACCCAAGCAAGAAATTTTGCAGTTATAAGTTCGTCATTTCACTACTAGTTAATCCCTTCTAATTATGACGTTGATTACTTGGATTTTGTACTGTTATTTATCTTTATTTTTGAAATTTCTCAGATTATCCCAACATCAAAAAGAAAAAAAGAGGCAAAGACTTAGTGACGAAAAAAGATTATTAGTGGAGGTCCGAATAATTTAGTCACAAAAAATTTCTTTACATCGGTAACCAAATAATTAATTTTTACAAGCGGTAAACTTTTCTCTTGTAATGCATGCATGCCCATGGCCTAAGTCTTTTAATTTGTGATACATTATAAAATGGTAAAAATAAGAAAATATAACATATTATATAATTCAGGTTTATTAATAAATGCCCTCATTTTTTTTTCTATTAGTGACTTTTTTTTTCTTTTTTCTCGGTTCATCTGGCCATAATAACGTAGTAAGGCACTCCTAAATCCCTCTACTGATTGACTCAAGTTGGCATTTGCGGAGAAACTCTCAACCAATCTCTATACAATAAAAATAGTGAAAATGAAAATCCAAACAATGCAGATTAATGAAGATAACCCATCAATCTTCTATAAACTTTAGGCTTCTATGTGCATGCAATTTTGTGATATAAAATTCAACTCGACAAGATATATATGATATATATATATATATAGTCATGAATAGTAGAATGCATGCATTCTATATATACATGATATATACATACATATATATATATATATATATATATATATGTTTAAAAGCAAAGCTTAAAAATAGCCAGATTGGATTTTGGTGTGCGTTCATGGATGATCAAATGCTGTATATAGAAGTGGTTTGCAATATAGATGCATGCAATGCAGCAAGGTCTTACAAAGTGAATCACTTGCCAGCAGAAGGAGACAGGCTCATTGAAGGACCGACAACTTCTGCAAAATATGTGTGTCGTGTGATAGCCTTGAATGACTTGGTAACCTGTGGCAGGGCCTTTCATCTGTGTGTTTTATGGCTGTTTAATCTCTCTCTGTACCCATTGTTCCTGTTGGTTAGTTTATGTATCTTCATTCAATACACATGATTTATATGTGTTCTTCCTACTAATTATCTAGGCCAACATGCCACTCCATGAGCTCTAATTGCTAGAGAGAAACTCCAATTTATTTAATGAACTATACTAACCACTGTGTTAAAATATGATTGAATGTATTTAAAAATGCAGTGCAATTTTTAAGTATATTTTAAATAGGGTGAGAATACTTGTTAAAATAATTTGGTTGATAACATTTTGTTGTGCCTTTTCTTAGTTCAATCTCTTGTTTTTAATAAAGAGCGCTTTTTGTTAATATGATCAGGCTAACATTTATACATGGGGTGGGTGAAATGAGCAATCTGCTAAGGTGGTGATGTGTTCCCTGTGGAAAAAAACACAATAACCATTCGAGCAATTGATTGGACTCAGAGAGATTTATTATATCTGGTCATGATACTGTTAATGAACCATTCATTCTGA
>JAURVB010013940.1:0-42606 GCA_033002965.1 Piper betle | reverse complement strand
ACGACCAAGATAAAAAAAACCCTAATCTTGAGAGGGGGTGGCCGCCGGCGCCGCCGGAACAGCGACGGCGGAGGGGGCGGGAAGGGTGCTCAGCCAAGGCGACGGCTGGGGAGGCGGCGGCGACAGGGGACGGGGTTGGTCCGAGGGCGGTGGCAAGGTGGTCGCGGGTCGCCAAGAGGGGGCGCGGCGCGGCGGGGTGGCAAGCGGGGGATGGGGGGGGCGCGGCTGGGCGCCCATTGCCGCAGGGGTGGGAGCCGTGGTGGGAAGGGGGCGGAGCGGGGAGGTGGGCCGCCGGGGTGCATCGTCGCGGCCGACCCTGGCTTCGGGAGGGGGCGCGGCAACGGGGCAGCGGCCCCGACGGGGTGGGGGGTGGTGTCGCCCAGCGGCGGGGTGGCGGGCCGGCAGGGGAAGAGGTGGGCCGGCTAGATCTGCCGCCCGTCGCCGCCGGTGGTGGGGGGAGGGTGTCGCCGCGAGGAGGGGGTTGCGTCGACGCCCCGTCACGTCGGCCGGCGGCGGCGGCAACGCCGCCCATTTTTTTTTTTCATCCAGCTGTTAAATTGAATCCAACGGCTGGCAGGCAACCCGTCCTCATATATATATATAAAGTTTACATTTTTTTTTGTAATTGTAGATCCATATTTGTATTTGGCATTCTGAAAGTGAATGCTTGCTGCTTTGGAGACGAGTTGGTAATTGGATCAAGCTATAATTCTTTTGTTTGTGAATATTATTATTTTCATTAACTCAGTGTGAGCCAATGCTCATGCATTTGCCGGTCCCAAGCCCGGGGCAATAAGGAAATAGATAGAAGTACGAACAATTTTCTTATTCAATGGAGATTCCTAATGAAAGTGCATAATTATTGCTTGGCGTGTTGATGGCAATTAGATCAAACTCTATTTTTGTTTGTTAACATTTTTTTTGTTATATTGGATACATATTTACTTTTGTCATTCTTAAAGTAAATAGTTGTTTCCTCGGAGACTAGGTAGCAATTAGATCAAACTCCATTTTTGTTTGTTAGCGTTCTTTAAATTTAATTCCGCTGATGCTTGTGCATTACCGGTTCCAAGCTCAGACGGAGGTGGATGGTTGGCATCAAGAATGGCATCTAGCTATCCAAACTTTGCCATTTGTAATTATATGAATCCTATATGATCCATATCCTCCACATTCTTCATAAAATAATATATTTTAGTTAACTTTGCAAATGCTCATGTATTTCAGATCACAGATATAGAGAAAATAGGTGTTGGGGAGGGCATTCAGCTGTCAAAACTATGTTATCGTTGTTAGGGAGTTCAAACTTTCTTTATCTTTTTTCTTTAAAGTAAGATAATTGATGAGTCAAATAATGCGCACTATTTGAAAAATATTGTTTACCTAGTTCAAAATGAAGAAGAATATCAATGTTGGCGAAGATTGAAGAGAGTAGTTTCTTGAAACGTGGTTGGTCAATCAAGGGCTTTTACCTAGTTAGTTAATAAATGCATCCTGTTGTTTAGTTATCAAGTGAAGTTACTCTAAAAAATTAGAATTTTGCAGATCAAATTTTCTTTCTTTTTCATTTTCGCTTGTAAATGATGAGTCCAATAATCTGCAGGGCTTTCTTGAAACCATGCACATGAAACTGAAGAGGAGGATTATCTCCGAGAACGGAGATGGAGGGGATGATGAACTGACTGTTGCCACCTCTGTTAGTAATGAAGAAGATTTGTCTCCTCTTGTTTGTCACGCATTTGAAGCTGGAAAACCTGATGTTCTTTTGCACCATTTGAGAAACTTGATGAAGATGAAAGAGCTCGAGATTGAAGATCTATGCAAACTCCACTATGAAGACTTCATTATTGCCATCAATGAGCTTAGAGGTGTGCCTGTAGATGCTGATGAACTCAAAAAAGCTTTGCAAAGCAAGAATTTTCAGCTTCAAGAAATAGGTAGTTCTCTTCTATTGAAACTGGATGAGCTGTTAGAGTCTTATGCAATTAAAAAGAATGTGACAGAAGCTATGCATATTTTAGAGTTTTGTGTCCATGTGATGAATTTATGCGTCAAATGTAACAATGAAATCTCTGAAGGTAGATTTTACCCTGCTCTGAAGTCTTTAGACCTCATTGAAAAGAATTATTTGGAAGGTTTCCTGTTAAAGCTCGTAAGAAAGTAATTGAACAACAGATACCTGCCATTAAGTCATACATTGAAAAGAAAGTGTCCTTAGAGTTCAACAATTGGCTTGTAAAAATAAGGAGCGCATCTAGGGAAATTGGACAGCTAGCAATTGGGCAGGCTGCATCTACTCGTCAAAGAGATGAAGATGTGCGAACTCGCCAGCATGAAGCTGAGGAACAGTGCCATTCTAATTGTGGCTACTATGTGCATACTTTGGATGTTGGATGTTAACGAGTTAGACGATGATTCAGATATAAAGTTTGATCTGACACCTGTCTATTGGGCCTACCCCATTCACAAATGTCTAGGGCTAGAAGACCAGTTCTGTGATTACTATTACAAAAACCAGCTACTTCAGTTGAATTCTGACTGGGAAGTGTCTTCCACTCAACCATTTCTTGAATCGCATCAAGGTTTTTCTGCTCAAATTGCTGGTTATTTTATAGTGGAGGATTGAGTTTTAAGAACTGCTGGTGGATTACTTTCAACAAATTGATGTTAATGCTGTTTTCCCAGTAATAGTGTGAAGAGATTTAGTGTTAATGCTGTTTTCAGCATAGACCATGATCTATATAGCTCCTAGAAGAATTTTCTGATGAGAAATTTCATAGCAATGAATTAATTAATCTGAAAAAGGAGGAAAATTTAACAGATTGTTTGGTAGAAGCACAACAATTGGTGAATCTCTTATTGAGTGACCAGCCAGAGAATTTTATGAATTCAGTGATAAGAGAGAAAATTATTATGCATTGGACTATAAAAAGGTGGCGAACATTTGTGAGAAATTTAAGGATTCACCTGATGGATTGTTTGGAGGCCTGGCAAATAGGAATACTAAACATAATGCTCCTAGGAAATCTATGGACATGTTGAAGAGGAGGCTTCGAGATTTCAACTGATCTTGGGTTATGCATCTCTGTCTCTTGTTTTCATTTTCCACAACTCAATGTCTCGGCTACTTCAGACTAGAGATGTCTGATAGCTTATTTCACTTCTGTAGTTGTTGGCTTAGAACCTGAGGCCTGAGGCCTGGAGTTTGAAATATATTTCAATTTTTTTCAAATGGTACACATTTTCTGAAATATTTTGCAGCATTCCATGATCAGATTTAGCTCTTTCTATCCTCTGGTATGCTCATGATCTTCATTTTTGAATATTGGAATCAGAGATACTCATTTTCAAATGGTACACATTCTCTGAAATATTATGCAGCATTTCATGATCAGATTTAGCTTTTCCATCCTCCGGTATGTTCATGATCTTCATTTTTGAATATTGGAATTGGAGATACTCTATTAGTTATATTGTTCATGTGGTGACCTGGATCTTCACTTGAAAATTTTCTCTGAAAAATCACTATCTATTCATCAGCCAAGTGCAACCTTAAGCTATATCCTGCAGCTTTAGGAATCTTGTTAATGTGCAGTTTTAAGAGAGATGAAGCTTCCTATGTGGTCTTCAATATGTTAATATTTACCGTCTATGGATGTCCCTGATTTTTTTGGGTTCTCACCCCTTATTTTTGAATTGTGTCTACAAGTTTACCATGTGCATTGAGTTTGGTATTCCTATTATTTGTATTGTGCTGAAATTAGAGTTCTTAGTAAGTACACTTGTGGCATCAGCTTTATATTCATGAAGAAGGTTGTGCTATACTTCCTTTGAGTGCTCAGATTCTTGATGACCTACGTGCTTGAATGGAAAACATGTCAAGAACTGCAACAATTGATAGCATTTTGAATGGATAATAGGTTTCTTCTCTACTTCATGCAGTTTAGAACTTCATGTTGGTCTTACATGATCCTTGGTGCTTGGATAGAAAACTTGTATAAATCTGTGCAGTTGATCGTCTTGGGTTCGTTATGTTAGGAGGTAACGATTGTTTTTGGCTTACTTTCTGTATTGATTTCTTGAGAAGTCAGAGTCTAGCAATGCAGGTTGTGGTTCATTTGATTTGATCAGCCAACTGATTTTCTGTTGTCAAATTTAGATGAATCACAATATCATTTCTCATTTGATCTCACTGAACTTGTGTAGGATGAACTCTAAAACTTGGTTCCATAAATTGATGGAGAAGTTAAGAGTTGGCAACGGCGCAAATTCAAATAACAACAAAGGAATGTCAAGTTAGCAAAAGAGGGAGAGTTCTAAGTCTAATTAGGCTATACAATTTCCTTTTGTATTTCATACATGTTTGTCACAACCTGAGCAAGTTGCTGTGCTTGTACTCTTAATAAAGTTCAGATGACCTATTTGCTTTGCAAAGAAAAAAGCATTAGATGAATTATGCTTAAATTTTTGTGAAAAACTGAAAGGATCCGATTGACTGGACAGACTAATGAGATGAATGAGCCATGTTTTTTTCAAAAAATGTCAATTTTGTGGCCAAGAAGTTATTATTCCAACGGGATAACCGAAAGTAAAATTCCTACTAATATTTTAGAGAATTCCCAATAAATAAAATTTATTTAGTTAATTTGAAAATTTTAATGCTACAAAAAAATATTGTCAGTTCAATGCTGTAATAAACAAAGGAAAGGAGGTACCTACTAAGTACCTAATAAATATATGAATTTCATGGAAAATTTTTAGTCACGACTCTTAAGACGCCCATGTTGCGAGGCGTCTCGTCTCAAAAACTAGCACATTGTCAAAACAAATCACTTTCTGATAATGATTAAAATCCACTAAAACAACATCTAACTTAATTAATTAATCACTTGTTTTAATATAACTATATCAACCCATATACATGGGTAATTTCATTTATTTTAATGGTACCTAAGTTGGTAATTTTATTATAATTATATTGAGTTTTTTGTAAGGGAAAATAGGTGATTTATTTAGATTGGATGTCTCTTGGTTTTCAAATAGCATGCCATTTAATATTTTCATGTGACTCGAGGCAAAAGAAAAAATTTTAGCCACGCTCAAAATATATTTAGGTATTTGCAGGCTTACTGAGTATCAAATTTTATTGAGTTGGTAATTTTGACCGGGCATTTCTTTATGTCTAAATACCCAATTAGCAAAACCTACAAATGCAGCAGTTGGGCATGGATAAAAATTTTTAAGCTAAAAAACTCACACGCTCCTACAAACAACAGCGTTCCATCTTCCAAGCACCCACAAAAGAACCAGACATGTTGAAATTAAGCATAACTCCACAAGCTCTGGAGCATACCTTGGCCATCTATAAGTAGATCTCATTGTGATGCCTACTTAATTCCAAAGGAAGCAGAGAGAGCCTCTTCATTTTTTCAGATGTAAATTGAGACTCTATCATGAGGGCAGACACCATGAACATTGTCTTTGCATCTCTCCGGATAATAGAAGTCAAAATGCAACACATTTTTAAACAACAATCAGAATAACATGGTACATATTGTTGAGAATCACACATACATCTTCAGATTTACACTCTGGTTTACAATAAACATCCTACTCTAAGAAACCAGAGTCAACCAGATAAAATACAAAACAAATCGACAACACGTCATCAAGTCGTCTACAGGCTTTATCAAAGACAAATTAAACCAAAAGTCGAATCCAGAGCCCTTTCAGACATAGGTCCATATAACCTTACAAGCATTATGCTTTTCGGCTCTGTGGCATCCCATAACAACGTCCATGCCGCCAGCTTTTGTAGAATGCTGATCATCACTTGAAAACGAGACAGATCACGTTTTGGCAAATGGGTATTTTCATTTAGAGGCACCAGAAAGTTTGCTTGCATTAAATATATCCTTTAAGCCCATTCTTCACATTGCACAAACAATTTCTCCGCTACTGTCCACATCGAGGTCAGGATCAGACTCCGAGTCATCCATTTCATCATCTTCCAGGTCGATGTTATCGAAGTACCAATTAGGACGGGTTCCTGCTGCTGGAATTGTAGCTTCAGCAATTATCTGCATTATTTCATCAATGCTCTGCATTGGCTGGTCCAGTTCTTCAAATTGATTATTCATAATATTCTCATCCATTAGATCTGCAGGAAGGTTCTTCAGAAACCACTCATGGTTCTGGATCTCGAAATTGTAATCCTCTGCCAATTCAGATACGAAAAACCAAAAATCATTCAAAACCATCTAGTAATGCCCAAATGCATTCTCACTAAAAGAATATTTACTGGGGAGAACAGTTTATTCCGTTAGAACCAAAAGACAATTTGAAAATTGAGTTTAAACCATCATCATTACTAATAAGTCATTTGAAAATTTCCCCATTCTCAAACAAGAAACAACTTGTGCCAGTTGAAGACTATGCAAACTCCATCATCAAACTAAAATTTACAGGATTGACAATAACTAATAGACATAACCAGGGAATCATAATTTTTTTAGATCATAGAAAATCAGAAATTTAAAGTCAGGCATAATATTATTCATCCAAATTTCGTGCGTGGAAGAAAGTTCACTATAAATTCCAAAAAAAGTTTTAAGATGTCACTCACCGTGGCAGGATTGCCAACAAAAATCCGAGAGATGAGGTGTCGGCATTCAGGTGATATATGGACAAAGTCAGGTATTGAATATTGAACACTCAAAATTCGCTGAAAGATTGAACATAAATTTTCAATTAAAAGTTTGAATTTATGATAGCAAATTCCCAAATATATTTAAAAGTCATTCAAGTTTTCAAAAATAGGTATTGTACTTGCAAAAGCTCAAAGTGATACACAAGCCCCATAGGAGACGAATGTAAAACCACTTCCACCTCTTTACAAAAACAAAGATGACATTTACAATGAGGAATAAGAATAGAGTAAAATGCAGGGAGTCTTTTCACACTAATGATAGACAACTAAACAAAGAGCCATTTATTCAGGCTGTTATAACTTGCTAATTCAACTTGCTCAAGGGATATAATAATGAGAAAATATTTTTAATTTCTATTTATTTTAAAATTATTGTGTAGACGTTCTTGTGCATCACTTAGCGTCTAGCTGAAACAATAAGAGCTAAAAGTAACCTGGATCGTCTTTTTAAAGTTTTTCGGCTCCTCTGGGTCTTCAAATGGGTAAGCACCAACAAGCATGACATACAAAGTGACCCCACAAGACCAAACATCTGCTATCTATATGCATTAAAGCCAAGAGTTAAATAATAAGAAGCATTTCATCAAAAAATTCATTGTTATAATTTATCAAATATAGTTACATAGATTGGAAAAATGAGTAAATTTTTTAACAAGATAGGACTACCAAGTGCATGAACACATAAAAGAAGCAAATGCACTAACCAAATTCTTACCCATAATTTTTTTTGCCAAATTGCAAAGTTCTACAGGAGAAATCCAAAAAAAAGTTTAATTTGTCATCAAAAAGTTTACCATTAAACCATCAGAAATAAAATATTGAGATAGGGACTAAAGTCTACATCTCACATCCCTCCAATCACGTCTTTATTATCTTCCTCTTAGACAGCTTGCGGTGACCTAATTCAAGGAACCTCATTGGCAATGCCTTTCCCATCTCAAAAGGTTAAGGAGAGGCAGCCCACAGTAATCCCTTAATATGATCTATCACACTAACACCAAAATTTTCCGTATCATCTTATTATTACCCATGTATTACCTCTGCCAATGTTTGTACATTACCTGCCCCAAGCCCAGATAAAGGAGGAGGATGGTGGCAGGAAAGACATCTGAACATTAAAAGTTTGCTGTTTGTAATCTTATGTATCCTAATGAAGGTCCCCAACAACCTTTGGATATTAGGTGGAAAAAGATCTTATAATTACCCATGCCATAAGAGGCAAACACAAAATTTCATCCTCGATACCACAAATTATTACTCTAAAAGCAAACAACCAACACAATCATTAAAAATCATGCTCACAAATTTTCCATAGAATGCTCTTGTAGCCTGTTTGACAAAGTTATGTGGGCCTATATGCCTTATTTTATTGGCTTATTGCATAGACGATATTTGCTATTATCTCAAGGTGTCGTATACCTCAAAAGTTTAAGTCATAGATTACAATAACAAAGATGCAATAATTTATATATATATATTGTTATGCAGTTATCAAGCTGGTCTTTAAGGGCCTAGTTGAACTAGATTCTTCTCTGCCAGTTATTGGGCTTAACACTTTGGGCTTTAACAAACATCCTCACCACTTGTTGGGCTTCATTTGTTTTTTTTTTTTGACACAACGGGGTGAGTGAGCCCATGAGTTGGTGGCTCTGAAATCATAAGAAGGTTTGGGCCTTATCCAACTAACTAGCCACTTAGGCAATTCATACTTTAGTGGTTATCAAGGTTGCAATTCATATCCATTGTAGATATAGGACTATATCCCCAACACATGTCCCACACTAATCATAATCTTGTCCGGGAATGGAAATTTGTCTAAAATGTGCCAATTGTAGTCCCATCAACAAAACACAAGCAGCAGATTCAATATAGTGGCATACTATATTATTTCCAGTTATTTTTTGGACTTCATTAAGTTGGCAAACTCATTTTCCTTTCTGCTGGGTCCAATGGTATTCCCTGTCACCAATCTAGCACATCTTACCAGCTTCGATACCAGAAAATCTAAATAAGGTGAAATAGTGAATATAGCAACCCATCTGCGTTACAGAATTGTCAGATATTGAGATTCACAATACAAATCCGAACATTGAGAATATCTGGCTTAACCATTTGTCTAGTGACGTAAACCACCCATCCAATTTGGACCGCGACTAAAAATATGACTACATGCAGGTTCACAACGGCCTAGAATCTACATTGTTACATGAATTTATTTTCCTCCTTGCCATGTGTGGCATGTTGGCCATTTAAGTTCACCTAAAATAGGTTCTACTGCATGCAACTTTGTTTCAGTGGGCTTGGCGTCTAGGACAATTAGCACTATAACTCTTTTCATGTTAGTGACACTTGCTGAGTAATACATATATGAGTCACCTTCCAATTTACTGAAAGAATTTGACTCTACAGCAGTACAGTGTAATATCATCGAATATAGGGATCAAAATCACTCTTAAGCTAAGCTTGCAACACTTCAGTATGGAAAATGGGAAAATCAACATTGTCCTTGCTGTATTCGAGTGTTGGAATGTATGAATATGAATTGATTAAGCAATACGACAATAATGATCTTAATAAATTGCACATGGACCTTAAAGTTCAATTTATTAATGGTTGTCTCGCCTCACAATAAAAACATAAAATATTTAGAAAGCAATTATCACTCACAACAACTCTGATAATCAAATATTTAAATGCATTTAGAATTCAGGAACAGAGTATCCCAATCAAACCTCAAAAAGAACTCATAGCTATACGCGACAACCATTACTTGCCATGTAAACTGAAATTGTAAGACAAGAACATATTAATTGCACAAAACAGAAACAATACCTTTCCATCATATTCTTTCTTCAGTAAGACTTCTGGAGCAATATATGCTGGAGTTCCAACAGTCGACTTTGGTTGGGAATGTAAAAGAGAGGACTACAAAAAGAATGAATATATATTAGAATTATAAACAAAAAATGGAACATGAACACAACCATGAACAAACAAGCAAGCAGAATATGAGGACAGTTTTAAAACCATTAATATATAACACTGTCAATTTCATTTTCAAGACAGCCATAATATGAAATTACGCATTACATGCTTTTAAGTGTTCAGATCATTTTATGATTACTTCACCACTTCCAAAATTTTCTATTCATATTTAGAATAAATCAAGCAGGGCCAGGGAAAGGCCTCTAGAAAACAAGAGGTCTACGTTTTGCACAAAGCCATGAAAAAACCTTCTTATCGATTCTTTTCCAACTATAAAATAAGGCTACTTACAAGCCGGATCAAAGAGGTCAAGGAATCCTATTAAAAAAAACAACTATGGTCCAAAAGTCTGGGTTTCTAATATGCAATTTATATCCAAACCTGATTTTTCACAAATGATAATATTTTGGCGAGTGTCAGATACTGATTCTACTGTTTTCCCAAATCAGAAATACAAGTTGAAATGAGTCAAGCAAGTCAAAGTCCATTTAAACAAACTTGCACACAAGAATCATGTCCATTTTCGTGACCCATTGACAGCTTTGATATCAGCACATAGAAAGCTGGCATAAACCTGAAGTGCAAGTTTGTTTACTTGGACTTTAACTTGACTCATTTCAATTTGCATTTCTGATTTGGGAAATGAATTCTTAAGTGCAAGTTTGTTTAACTGGACTATGACTTGCTTGACTCATTTCAACTTGTATTTCTGAGTTTCACGACCCAATGACAGCTTTCAAATCAGCACACAGAAAGAACTCATGTTCAACATTATTAGCTAAAACTCATTCAATGCAATTTCAGGTGTTCAAAGAACTCAGTTTCTTTTAAAAGGCAAAACTAATTCCACCTTGCTTCATACATAAATCTGTTTGCAGATCCCCCCAGGTTATGTCCAAATATGTCATTAAAAAATGACATAACTAGCATCCATTTCTGAAACAATTTCACTTGCTTGTGGATTTTGTGAACACTCAGAAAAGCCAAGACAAAGAAGTAGGAACCATCTAACTGAGTAGCATCCAATCTTGGGCAATTTGATCATTTCAAAGGTAGCCTTTTAATGCTACAGAACAAATCAGCAGCAGCATGAAAGGAAACAAATAACCACGCCTACTTTCACCTAGTCTGCATTTAGTTGCATTGTACATCCAAAATATATTTTTGTAATGAAAATAGGCTGAACATGTAATTTTGAAGAGGACCATATTTGATGAACTCATTTAACTTGTTGAGTTTCATCTCAAGTCTACTTGAACATAAAGATTTGCTGAGTAAACAGTAAACAAACGGAACTAACAAAATATTTAGCAAAAATTAAAAGTGCCAACATTCTACAAATTGAAAAGGGTGTTGATTTTGTTGTTAAGTAGCAATGCCTCTATACACACCAGGTGATTATAAAGATAAGCTAAGATGGGGGTGTCAGATGAGAATACTAAAACAGATGAACAGAAAAACTTTAGAAAACATTTGCAAAGTTGTGCTGTAAGAAAGCAATTGGATGTTATATCAGTTGAACATAAAAGCCATTAATTTTGGTTTGGACAAGTGCAGAGGAGACCTATGAATGGTATGACATGCACTTTTGTAATGGATTCACGAGGGTGGAGGAAGACCAAAGAGGATGTGAATGGAGGAAATCAGAAATGATATGAAGATAATTGATATATGCCAATTGGTCTATGTTTAAAAGGAATGGCGCAAACCCATAGACCAAAACAAATAATTTGGGATTAAGTAAAGGACACTGAAAGTGCGCCTTTAATTAAAACTGCAACCATTTCACTCTCTTCCTTGGCCTTCATTACCTTTGAATACCCAAAATCACATATTTTCAAGCGAGGAGCTGGACTTCCATCCAACAATGTATTCTCTAGCTTCAGATCACGATGACAAACTTGCTGCATGGAAGAACACAAACAAATTTTAGGAGCAAAGTACCTCCTGGCTTGCTCAGAAAGAAAGATTACTAAAAATAAAAGAAGAGAAAACACATCAAACATACCATGTAATGACAATAGCTGACTCCAGATATAAGTTGCTGAAAGAAAAAGCGTGCCTGCAAATACAATGACAATCAAAAAATTGCAAAAGAATTCAGATATAAAAACACTTTGCAGTAACCAACCTCGTCCTCACTAAACCGTCCTGCATTACAAATACGCTCAAATACCTCTCCACCTGAAGCATATTCCATCACAATCGCAAGATGAGTTGGAGTCAAAATAACCTGCACACAGAATCTTGTGTTTAATTCACTGGCAATCTGCTTCCCTATCAAAATGTCAAATATAAGAAATAGAAAACCGAAAAAATAACCCCAGAAGACCTCTTTAAATCTGACAATATTTGAATGCCTCAATGACCTGTGGTTGATAATTTCTCGCTGAACATTTTCATCTATCTGCACCATCAAGTAGACAGTTAAGAAAATCAAATATTGATCAAAAGACTCCAAATTGGCCATAAACCAATACAATTCAAATACAAGCCATCGCAAACTAACACATTCTTCATATTTTATATGATCACAAAAAACAAAAGCTCAGAGTTCATTAACTCGTTGTTCAACTCAATGCAAAAATTGTCAAAGACATGACCGTCTTGATATTAATCACCCATCATTCCTCATTACATCAGGCTATTGTTAGACAATAGCAATTATTAGACAATAGCTCATGCTATTCTGTCTCAAAAATAAACAAACCGCTGGCTATTTCCATTGATCAGTCATTAGTAAAACATTCAGTAAAATTTGACAAAATTGCAATCTGCATCTTCTCATCACAAATCAGCATTTCCTCCCGAAACAACCAGTAGCCCACTTCAAAATTACCATCAAATTGTTGGTGTCTTCACAACATGTACTGCAAAGTAATTTTACCATGAACTTATAACAATCCAATACACGTCATGGCTGACCAACACATTCTTCACATATCAATATGATCACTAAAAACATAAAAGCTCAGGAGTTCCTTCACATGTCCGAGTCAATGTCAGAGCAACACTCGAAAAAGTCATAGCTGTCTAAAAAATAAATCATCAATCATTCCTCACTGCATCACGCTATTATTAGACAACAATAGCTAGCTAATGCTATTCCAGAGACGATAAGATATGCCACACTCTTTTTTACGTCCTATGATCACTCATCGGTAAAATATTCAGTAGAATCTGGGGAAAAAAATTGTAATCTGAATCTCATCATTACAAATCAGCTAATCCTTAACCGAAATATCAAAGCTCAGCTCAAATTATCACCAAACTTGGAGCTTTGATGCTCTTCACAACATGAGTAGCAATGCAATTTTACCATAAACTGCTTTATTCACACACCACCAGTCTTATCAATAACACATAAAATTCCAACCAATCCACACCAAACTACCCCGCCAATCATAAAAAACACAACAATCTACAATAAATTCAAAAACACAAAGAACCACATCAGAACCGTAAAACCAACAATCTGACGACCAGCCACAGCTCCACAAACCGGCCAAAAAGAACCGACCTTTTCGCCGCGCTCTATGTACTTGACCGCAACCAGCTCCCTGGTCTGCTTGTCCCGCATCAACCTCGCGATCCCAAAGTTCCCCGACCCAATATCCTTCACCAGCTCGTACCGATCGCTGTCGTGCATGATCGGCATGTCCATCGCCGGCCCGACCGTCAACGCCGCCCTATCCATCGCCCCCCCCAGCAGCCACAACCTCCCCCGGAGATTCTTCCCTTCACATGCCCGCAGCTCAAGCCCAGTCGAGAGCGGTGGCAGGGGTCTTACCCAACAACCACGGCTGGCAGAACCAGCAGCGCGGGAATGAAGAGAGGGGTGGAAAAGGTTCTAGCCTTTTGGGGATGGTTGGGGTTGGGAATGGCGATCGGCCATGGAAGCTTTGGTCGGGCGAGGTTAGAGAGAGAGAGTGTGTGTGTGAAGGGGCGGCCGGGCGATGGGTAGAGAGAGAAGGTAAGAGTTTTTATCGGGAAAGGAAGCGGGGTTAGGTACGCCACGCCCCTCCACTCCACTCTGCCGATGCTACCGTTGCCGTCGAGTTTGAGTTGAATAATTTAATTTATATTTATAAAAGTATTTATATTAAAATTTAATTTATAATTAAAATATTTTCATTTTTATATTATTTAATTATGTATATTTTTATTTAAAATTATTATTATTATATAATGATATTTTGTAATCTAATTAAATTTGTATAAAAATAGTTTAGATAAATATAGTTAAAAATCTTATTCTTTATATAAAATATTAATTTTCGAGTCAATTTAAGTTAAACAAGTATATGTGTTAAATTTTCGATTCATTTAATTTTGAGTCAAGTTTTTTCAAGTCGAGTACGAAGTTAAATCGAGTTTAATCAAGCTTTGAACAACCGTGCACTCTACCTTGATTAATCCGATAGCAAGGATTGTTTCGTCTTTAAATTTAAATTGAGTTTATATTAATACGAGGGCTTTAACAAGTTTGGATTTGTTGTCTATGATTAATCTCACTGTCTTAGGAGTTGTTATCAATTGAGTATAATAAGATGAGAGTTTTAGCATTAGGATCGGAAGAAGTACATAATTATTGTGGAAGATTAATCTAACCCTATCGTTGCTTATCTAAAATTAAGGGTTGTTATTGGTCAAATCAAACCAAATTTTATTTTGTCTTCGACCTAAACGAGTTCATTAGCATTAGGACCCAACGAATTTATTAGCGTTATGACCCAAACGAATTTAGATTTGTTGTTAATGATTAATCTCACTCTGCCCTGATTAATCTTAATTTAATAATTGTTATTGGTCGAGTCGAATCAGATTTTGTTGTCTTCAAATTATTCAATCAACTTTATTAGTATTAAAACCTCAACAAGTTTAGATTTGGCATATGTAATTAATCTCACCCTACCTTGATTGATATGAAATTAAGGCTTTTATGTAAAATTGAATCAAATTTTATTTTGTTTCAAATTTAAATCAAAATCGAACAAGTTCAAATTTATCGTATATGATTAATCTCAATTTGCCCTAATTAATTTGAAATTAAGAGGTAAACTTTGAGTTAAACCAAACATCAAGTCATTGGGCTTCAACTTAATGCTTGACTTCATAAATAAATATGACTTAATGTTCAAATCACACTCTACGAAACAAAATTAACCTTGGACTTGTTTCACTTAAAGTTCAAACTCAGATGAAGCAAAGTTGCAAATGTTACTAATTCAAGAAGATCATTAAAAAATCTCAAGATTAAGCTCAATATCCACGAGACATTATCTTAATTATACTAAAGTTTAAATAAAAGGCAATGTTCTTATGAACTAAGCTTGATTTTCTAAACCAATTGTTTAAGATTAATCTCATCTATTTGATTAAAAATCAATGATTATAAACTTAATGAAGTAAAATTATCTCGAATATTTTATATTTTGTTTATCAATTTTTAATATATACTTTTAAAAGAAACTATTTTCAACGGTTACTCAGAAGTTTTTTACACAATTTTTTGAATCCTTTTAACGAATAAATACAATCAACTAGCACGACAAGTCACTCCAGTTCATGACAACCCAACGTTTAAGTAAATTTTTAATATTTAAGATTGTTAATTATAATAACAACATCACATTTCATTGTTATTAGCAATTAACTCAACTAATTATAAGTGTGCCATGCACAAGATAGGCAAACATATAATCTTTTGAAATGTGAAACAGAGTCGCTGCTTTGGTTTCGTTACCGTTTTCCAAACTGTTTCTTTTTATTTTCACCCAAACAGCTTTTATAGTTTAGGAAATAAAAACTAATTATATTTCTCATTCTCATGAGCCTAAATGCGTGATTGGGCAATTTTTTTTCTACTAATTAATAGCCTAATTACATTTCATTTTCATTTATGGGGTAATTTTTTTATCAACTAATTAAAAGCCTATATATTTTAATTCAGGACTGTTTGATCTTTATATTTTTTCCCCTTTTGATTCTATATATTTAAAAATTAATGATGTTTTCCCTTCTCTAAACACCTTTTTTTAAAGTTTTTTTTATTAACCTTTGACTATTGGAGATGTTGCACCATGTAAGCAATTTAGTCAGACGGTGATTACATCAACAAGGTTGAAGTTGCTACTATTAGATATATTTGACATGAGATAGTTCCTCAATCAAGTTATTTTTTCCTTTTATTTATAGAACTAGGCAGTTGACTCCATCGACAACGACTCCATTATCGAGATTATTTATTATAACATATATCATGCTTCATACTACATCATAATTTTCAAGAACATAGAGTACAAAATATGATTTACTCTAACTTAAGTTGCTTTCTCAATATGAAGTAAATTTAAGTTCTCGGATGATAATATGTAAAAACTGTTTACAATAAGAGCGAGAAGAATAATCTATGGCCAGTGAATAGTTGTAACCTTTTTCATAAGAGAACCCCTAGTGAGTGTCTGTTGTGCGACTAATGCTATGCCAATTTCAAGGAATAAAATGTGTGATTATAAAAGTCCTTGTTCATTGTGACCCATATTAAAATTTCATTCGATTAATATAGTGAACCATATCTTAATATACATGCCGAAGAATTTTCACCTACCTTAGGCTTCACAAATGATCCAATAACCAGAATGAGCACCATCTTAATACCGATAAATCAAGTTACAAAATTTCACAAGTCATAGCCATCATTATTTCATATTTAATCGTTATTTAATCACAAAATGAGCAAATTAATGAGGTGCAATTAAACACATAGTTTAATTTAACATTAATAGCTCCACTCTCCCATTCAGTTGAATAAATTTAGTAAAAAAAAACACAGTATTTTCACACGAAAACTTACACGAAAAAACATGCTAACAGATGGCAAGTAAATGATTTACAGAGAATAATATACAAATATCATTGACATAGAATGGTTAAGAGAATAATTCACATAAAATTAGACAATAATAAACAAGTATTATAAATAAAAAGACACATAATTACATGCTATGTATAATGACACTTAGGCATAATCAACTCTAACAAATAGAAGGGATACATCACCAAATGGTTACAAGACTAACTCAATAACCAAAATCAATATAAATTCAAGCTAGTAGGAAGCCAATGTTAATATTTGTTATTATGAATATTACTCATATGTAGTTCATTGTTACATTCAGAATACTAAATGAATCTCAGGATATCAAATAGAGGTGACTGTTTGTTTTTCCATGGAAGATAAAAGGCCTCAAACTATCTCTATAAATATGGATCACATTTTTCTCGTTCTAAAATGGGCCAAGACAAGAGAAGACAAGTTGTGAGAGATAAAAGAAATAGGATATAGAGATAAGAAGAGGGAAATATATTATTCACCAGTTTAATTTTATACAAGTATTAAAGAGAGAGAAATCTTATAATCTCAATAGTATAAATTAGGTGAGTAATCTTCTTGTACATCTCTATATGTTTGATGACTGTAATCTTTGGTTGAAGTAGTAAATCATACGTTGTTGTCCCGTGATTTTTGACTCTCCAGAAATGGAGGGTTTTCCACGTTAAATCTCTGTTCTTTTAGTTTTGTTTTATATTATTTCTCAGGCATCTTTTTCCCATATCTTGTATTCGTTGTTGTTGATCTCCAACTTTGGGGATTTTTCTCAACAATTGGTGTTGTCTATGGGAACTTTCATTTAATCGGATATTGATTTGAGTGGGAATCATGACGAACACTTCCAAGACAGAGAAGATTAAGAAATTTGATAGAACAAATTATAAATGGTGGAGGATGCAGATTGAGGATAGGAGCAACTACATCAACCGCTTGTAGGTTCCAAACCGGATTTGGGACAACCTTTTGGAGTGGTGACAGATGCTTCAGGCAGAGCCGTGGGCGGTATACTATAGCAAGTGGTTATGGTGCATTGTCTAAGAAAGAAAAAATCTCTGTGACAGGCAAAGGGGCGGTTCTTTGGACTTTGCCTACTCATCGAGGATGCCCTTGTGGCCGCCCTCCAAGACCAGTCTCACGACCGCCTTTCGTCTCCCTCAACTTGTGCAATGACAAGCTGCAAGGGGCGGTGTGGCTGGTGTTTGATACCTGCATGGCGGTGACTGAGTTCTCCTTCGAGAAAGTGAGAGTCATGTATGATATAAAGATCGGGAAGCCCCATACTGTGCCCTACAAGGTCACTGGTAAGTGTTGGTTGGTAACGGTGAGGATGGTCCAGGCGCCGAGAGGATCAGGGATCGTTGCGGCGAGGGTGCCGAAGAAGGTGTTGCAATTTGCTGGGATTGCCCATCTCCTTCGACCATGGCAGAAAGAGGCAAAGGCAACCGTGGCGGCTTCGGTTGGGGCTATGGCCGAGGCGGGGGCAGAGACGGCACGGGGACCGGCATTGTGGGTGTCTCGGCGGGTGGCGAGAGGAGTAGGAAAAGTGGGTGCCTATTACCAAGCTTGGTCAACTAGTGAAGGAGGGAAAGATCTGGTCTTTGGAGCACATCTACCTCCACTCACTACCAGTGAAGGAGCACCAGATCGTGGGGACCCTCCTGGGCCCAGTGCTCAAGGACGACTTCATGAAGATCATGCCAGTGCAGAAGCTGACCCGCTCCAGGTAGCGCACCAAGTTCAAGGCCTTCATCGTTGTCGCCAACGGCAACAGCCATGTCGTGTTTGGTCTCAAGTGCATCAAGGAGGTGGCGACGGCGATCTGGGGGAGGGCGATCATCCTCGCTAAGCTATTGGTGATCCCTATCCAGAGGGGTTCCTGAGGAACAAGATTGGGCCACTTTCACGGAGGCTGATAATGAAGTTTTTGTCAGATCTTGTCTAGTGAGTCAGCAGGATAAGGTGGAGAAGAAGGTTAGAGGCTAGGTTGCTGCAGCCACTACCTATACCTCCGAGACCATGGAGCTCAATCTCAATGGACTTGGAGTATGGATTCCCTAGGGTGAAGGAATGTCAGCAAAGTTAGTGGGTTGGTGTTCTAAGTACTTGTATTCGTAGCAATACCACAGGGTGCTCAGGCAAGACTGCTGCCGAATGGCTCTTGAAGAACGTGGGGAAGTACTGTGGTCCTGACCGACATTGTTACAACTAACCATTCTCAGTCTGACGGGTAGGAGGGCGAATGCATTGAGGCATTTCGTCATAGCTAGCCAGAGGAACCGGTTGGAACTTCTTGAGGCGGCACAATTTTGTTATAAACTACATCGTTATTCAACTATGGGGCTTAGTCCTTTTGAAGTTGCGATAGGCTACCAACCTCTTACACCACTAGAGGTTGCTCCACAGGGAGGTGGAGTACAGGGTCCAGCTGCACACAGGTTTGCCGGGGATTGGCAAGAACTTTGTATGGAGGCAGTGGATTCATTGGCCAAGGCAACGAGCAGAAAAAAGAGATATGCTGACTTGAGGGCATTGTCATGCAGCGTGGGGGACAAAGTAAAGCTGAATCCCAAGCCACTAATTTGGGAGAAAATTAATCGTACCGAGGTGCATCGGGTATTGGTGCAAAGGTACGATGGTCCTTGTGAGGTGGAGAAGGTACATGGATACAAGTTTCACCCAGTTTTCTATGTTAGTTTTCTCGAACCTTTCCATGAGAATTTTCAATCTGAGGAGAGCTCATCCGAATGGAGATCCATCTACTATCTAACAACAATTTGGGAAAAATGTAGGGAGGATTTTGGAGTATAGGCATGTCAGTCTAAGGACTTCAAAGGATCAGATGGTATTTGTATACTGATGCAGGAGAACCAGAGTTTTATGATGAAATCATGAGTGACAAAGCTCATCTTAAGTGGGAGTTGGCTATGAAGGACGAGATGTCATCATTGGAGAAGATTCATACATGGGAGTTGGTGAGGTTGCCACAAAAAAAGGGAGGTTCTACAAAACAAGTGGAAAGAGGGAATTGAGAAGCGAGGCTAGCTGGGAAAAAGAAAGGGAGTAGTGGCAATTGAAGAGCAAGATCAAGAAGTGTTGTGGAGGACTTATCCCTCCGATGAGGACGTCAGGTCCATTGGTGGGGGCGGACTGTTACAGGTCTGGTCCGTTGGCCGAGCCGGGAGCTAGGGTTTGGCGGTTGTTCTTAGTCATCTCACGTCCAAAACAGATAGTCGGTACTATCCGAGTGGTGGAAACAACTTACCAGTGTCAATCCTTGTTAGAGTTGCAGGCACAGATCAAGCTGTGGTGCATGGAGTGTGTCAGGTGACCGAGGCGTACTAGCGAGTTCTAGGACTTGGAACGAGCAGGGTACCGGTACTCGATGGAGCGTATTGGCATTATGATCGGTAATTGTACCGAGCATGTCGGTATATCAACAAGAGGAAACCTCGGAGGTGTACAGGTTCCAAGTTGTGAGTTCGAGGGGTGTGATAACCGAACAACGGGCCGAGCAGCAACGAGCGCATATCGATGGAGCAAGGTTGATGGACTGAGCTTATCAATATAAATACCGGGCGTACCGAGACAAGCAGCGTAGCGGGATGTGGGCGAGCACGGATGCGTGGACGTGACTGAGCAAATTACTAGGATTATGGTATTTGGGTCGAGTTGCCGAGCAGCGCCGCAATGCCAGTATTTGGAGCATGTATTTTACTAGAAGCGCTGAGAGAGGGGACTGTTGGCCAAGACTAGTTGGTTCAAACCAGGAGGGTTTGACCATATAACCAACATGCGCAGAAGGATATGCTTGATGGGATTTGCCGATATGGATGATGATGATGTTGATAGTTATCAAGATTAATCCTTAGTCAATGGTGGAGGTTGGTTGCAACTAACTCCAGAAGATATGCATGATCGACATGGAGATATGCCTCATTTGCGTGGAGATAAGGATGCCAACGTCATATGCAAGTTGTTGCAGACATGCATGAGATCTGCCTGGAGTTGTGGATAAACACAGAGATGTCTATACAAGGGGGACGTCCTCTTGTGTAGAAAGCAACGGAGAAAATTTGTACTAACATGCAAGTGAAGGACTTATGCAATGAACAAGTGGAGGAAGAATTTGGATTAGAGTGTTCCAATAGGACTCCAAGTGAGAGATTGTTAATATTTGTTATTATGAATATTAATGATATGTAGCTCATTGTCGCAGTCGAAATACTAAAGGAATCTCGGGATATCAAACAGAGGTGACTATTTATTTTTCCATGGAAGATGAAGGGCCTCAAACTATCTCTATAAATATGGATCTTATTTGTCTCATTCTAAAATAGGTCAAGACAAGAGAAGACAATATGTGAGAGCTAAAAGAAAAGAGATATAGAGATAAGAAGAGGAAATATATTATTCACCAATTTAATCTTATACAGAGTATTGAAAGAGAGAAATCTTGTAATCTCAATAGTATAGATTGGGTGTGTAATCTTCTTGTACATCTCTATATGTTTGACACCTAATATCTTTGATTGAAGTAGTGAATTGTTTGTTGTTGTCCCGTGGTTTTTAACTCTCCCGAAAATGAGGGTTTTCCACATTAAATCTCTGTTCTTTTGGTTTTGTTTTATTTTATTTCTCAGGCATATTTTTCTCATATCTTGATCTACTACTTTGGGGATTTTTCTCAACAACCAAAGGCTTATAATGTTGCAAACAAATTGTAGTAATAGTGCTCCAAAGATACATGAGTCTATCATAAATCAATGCATAATATTAAAAATGTAAAACATTGTAATATTAATACACACGGTATCAATATGTGACATTACATTATACTCACATATAGAATATTAAATATTTATAAATAATTTTAATATGTGACACATAGTTAGGTATAATTTTGACACAACAAATAAACTACTAAGTAAAGTCACTCAGAAAGTTAATGTTATTTTATTCCACACAAAAATATATTTAGTCACAATTTTAATTATTTTTTCCTCACACTTACAAAAAGCATTTCACAAGTTACAAGAGTTTGGAAGTTGGGTTAGCAATCTAATTCCTGAACAATCCATGGTGTATATGCATGATAAGTAGTAAAGTTCATATGACTACTCATGAAGCTAGGTGTTCCCGAATTACTTGAAATTTCCCGACAAATTTCAAGTATAAAATATAAGGGATATTTGTGTGTTCAAAAATGCAATTATAGGGGATGTGGATCATGACAATATTGTTATTGACTCTAAACTATAAATTGTGAGTGGAGTAGAAGACAAAATGAATGATATATATGGTATTTTTGAAGAAGCCAAATAGGCTTCTGATTGGCCCAAAATTCTTCTTTTTTTTCTTCCAAAGCTATTTAATATTTTATTTGAACAAAAAGAGTAAATGGTTTCGTGAGTATTTCACGTATTGGTAACGATCATGGCTTCTTTCAAATAATGATCCCATATTTTTTTAAAAAAAATCCTATATTTGTAAGACTAATTTATCAGGGAAATTATGATCACTTTCCACATTAAATTTAGCCTATCTTTTGCTATAGAAGACATTAATTGGATAAATATTATTTTTTTTAGAATTTATCATGTATAAATTTTTAAAATATATTTTACATTTGTTTTCGTGCAAAACAAACTAAGAACAATTAGGGCTCTTAATTGAGCGAGTCAATTCACGAGCATTTGACATTTGGCTCGACTACACTTGATACTTCAAATATTCGATCTTGAACTCAGCTCGAACTCAAATCCTACAACTAGAGTTTGAGCAAGGTAGTATTCGACCTGACTCGACTCGGTTATAACTTGATCTGGACTCAATCATAAAATATAATAATATGTATAATATCACTTACATACTCAAAGCATATTTAAAATCGTAGATCAACTTTATTATTAATTATTAATATAAATTATAAAAAATAATTTTATTATAATAAAAGAATAAAAACTAATTTTAATTAATATGAGTATGCTACCTGCAAAAAATCTCTGCTACAACAATTTATTGTTTATCATGGCTTAATTAACTAAAATCACAAGGTTCACAAATTATGTATGTTATGGCTCATGTAAGAGACGAACCACTAAAAAATTGGATAAGATAGCCAAAAGATTTCGGTTCATTACCAGGATAAAAATACACATATAAAATTTTTAAAAAAATTCAATGCCAAGAATGTCCAAAAGATTTAAGAGGAACACATTTATAAAAATGCATGGAAAAGAATTAAATTTTTTTCAAATTGCGCAGAAAAGAATTTAGCTTTTAAAACCATCATTTATCGCGTTATGACACATTAGCTACTATTTTGGACACATGTAACGACCCACCTTAGCCGGCCGGGGGTTATCCAAAAATACAAAGGATAATGTAACAAAAATGATTAATCATAAAATAAATCATGCTATATTAAATATAATATGCAACAATAACATAAGATAAACTAACTACGCAAAATCTCACGTCCTCTAAACCGTTTATCATAGTTACAATTATAACTCAAATAATATAAAAAAGAAGTCTAATTTTATTTATCATTTCTTCCAACCTTAGTTGGTAAAGGAACCATCAACCACACGCTTAAGCATCAACCTGAAGCTGCTCACCTGTGGTCACAAAACCGTGTTAGTGATAAAACTACTAAGTCGTATAATTACATGAAACAAATCAGTATATTCTATATCATTATTTATTAAGTCTTTTAGTGATTATGAGCCAATGTCGAGCCCCAATTATGCCCGGAGGGGTGGCCACCCCATCCAACTACAATCTCACGTATGAGCACACATGTTATGTGACCCACGACTTGTAATTACCAATATTTATCATTAATTCACCTTTTGGTATCATAAGTGCATAATGAGTCGTATTGTGTCATTGTGCCCTGTCACCCCTTTCGGGATAGGGTCAGGTATTTTATCTTTTAAATAATTTTAAAGGTATGGCCCCATGTCGAACTAAGTCAATTCTTTAACCCCGATTGCGGTCGGCGTATAGTGGTTGAATTTAAGCTCAACCCGACCAGGGCCACCAAAAGGAATATACAACATTTCAAGTAGTTATACTAACCTCGAAGGTTGATGGGGGTACCACGAACAAGACAAGAAAACTAATCTGAGAATCACAAATAAATTATACATTAACACATATAATTCCTTAGCTATATGCATGAAATGATATGATGCGTAGGATATGACTAAACACTAAGGAAATATATCCTACAACAATTAGTTATTCCTTTAAATAATTCCTTATAAGTTAGCAATAATAATTATTGTTTAGTTGATTGATACAACTAATTAATTTATATGGTCACATTACCACAACAATGTAAAAGAAATCAAAACATGTGAAAAAACTAGTTGTACAAGGATTCAACATATATCAATTTAAAAATTAATTATCTATTATACCTAATAACCCACAAAATATAAAAACTAAGTAATCCAATGATAATTCATCCAATAATTAAATTATACTAATAGGTAGACTGTAAAACCCACGATTCGAGTCAGGGTTTTATATTTAGAACCAGTCATTTCGACCGTTATTTTCGAGTAGAGTCAGTTTCAGAACACGTGTACTGAGCCGACGCCAGTCTCGTGTATGAGCCATGAGGGTCATGTGTACCTAAGTATATGATGATAACGTCATGAACACATCAGAAAAGAATGAGTTATCAGAATATATGAGAGTATGCAGTTCATTTTTTTTTGTTTTGATATATAATGGATCGTAGAATTAGTTTTAGGCTGTTACCCGCGTTAAGACGCGTTATGGGCATTTTGGGTGGGTTGATAGTTTTAGAGCATATCATCATGATTTTTTGGTGTTGTTTGATTTTATGGGATTTTTCCAATATTTTTTGGAATTTTTTTACGACTTAAATATTATTTTTGACTTGAGTCGGAGACGAGTCAAGTAATATTTACAACTTTGCCACCACACGCCCCCGCACCCTTCTTTTCTTCCCCAAACCCTCGCCCGTGCCGCCCCTGTTCGGGCGCCACCGCCACCACGGCCGACACCGCCTGGCCACCGATCGACGCCGCCCAGCCCGGCCACGGCGTCACCTTGCCGCCCAGATCAGGTCCAACCCCCATCGGACCGCCGCGACGCGAGGAAGCCACACCGCGATGCCGCGCCCGCGTTGCGCTTCCGTCGCCGATTCCACCACCGGTGACCAGCGCCGCCGCGATCGGTCGGTCGCCTCAGCACCCTCAGCCTTCCAGCGACCTTCCCCAACTGGAACGGAGGCCATCGCCGCCGTGGCTGGCCGGATCTAGCCACCATCACCGCCGACTATGTTTTATGTATTTTCCGGTGAGCCGCTACCTCTGTTGGTCGTGTCGACCTCGTAGATGAGTCGGGCTCGCCGAGCCAGTTCCGAGGGTACCCAACATGACCACTTTCCGGCCAGTAGACGCCGCCGGCGATTGTCGCCAGAAAACCATCGGAAGCCGCTGGAAAACCGCTAGCAGCTGCCGGAAAACTGGAATTTCTGGAATTCGTCGGAATTCACCGGATCTTCCGCGGGGCTCACCCGGTTGAGCCCGTTCGAGCTTCGGACGCCGATGTGCGCCGAATTTGAGCTCCGAGACACGTGACAGAACCCTAGACGTCGCCGATTGCCAACTACGTGAAGTATAATTACCTCCGATTGATTTATTTAAAATTGATTATTGTTAGCACAGCATGCTAGGACTAATTATTGTTAGCACAAAGGATGCCGTGACAGTCAAAGTGGGCTCTGGATTAGTGCTAATGGACTGTTCCATTCCCGAGGGATCCTGACAACTCAGCGTTTGAGTTCCTCATACCCGGAGAATGTGGAGGTTTACGGGTACTGTTTAGTACAGCGCATGTCCGGGCTTGTGGTTCAAAGGGTACTAAAGGCGACTGCCTGAGAGTACTCGGCCTTCGTGCTCAAGGCCAGGAGAAATATGGAGGTAAGGAGAGGGCTTAGGATAAAGTTTCACGAGAAGTACTGAAAAAGAAGTGCCGAGAGCGGCATAGTACCAGCAGTAGATCAGTAAGTTTGGGCAGTGGCTCCTCAGTAGTGCCCTTCAGAGTGTTCACGTGGAGTATATGTTGTTTTCTTTCATATTAGAGTTTACTCTCATAGCCAGTTTGTTATAGTTATTTTATTTTCCGGACCAGTAACACTTGTTACTGACATGTTTTTATACTATATGTAGGTAATAATCACGAGTTGGAGGAGCCAGCTTGGACGGAGGAGCAATGAAGTCTTGTGCACACACATTGGGTGATTGAATGTTTAATGTTTTGTTTATGATGTTATTTTATAAACATGTTATGATTAAATATTTGAGGCATGACAATGACATGAAATGAAATGATCAGAGTAGCGCAGCAAAAGTGTGATGGGTTAGGACCCAAAGTTCAGAGAATGATGAATATAGTAGATTAGAAGTCTGTGTGAATGCTAGTGTTGCTATGCGTATATATGTTTGAATATATGATTTTGACAGGGTGGCCCCTAATTGCATTTTTAGGGGAAATTCTGTCCCATTCGTTTTAGAATTTTTACTAATTTTGATTGTAATTGTGTTGGTGTGAAAATTGGTTGCATGTCATCCATGTAGTATCCTGTTAAGGTTTTATGCATTCATATATACATATAGCAAGTTGGATCTTCATCTTAAGACGTCGAGATTGGATCCACACGAGTTAGGTTCGGGTTAGCCGACCTAACTGGGGCCTGTAACATGCCGGTTTGGTTCACGAATGTGAACCGGATTTCGGGTGTTACATAGGCCACTTGTAAAACCTGTGATTCAAGTTAGGGTTTTATATTCTGAACCGATCGGTACGACTGTTATTTTTAGTCAGGTCAATTTCAGAACACACGTATTGAGCTGAGGCTGGTCTTGTGTTATGAACCATGAGAATCATGTGTCCCAAGTATATGATGGTAATGTCAATAAGACAACAGCAGAATGAGTTATCAGAATATATGAGAGTACACCAGATTTTCTTTATTTATTTTAATTAGATCGTAAAATTATTTTTAAGCTGAATAATGCATTAGGATGTGTTACGAGTAATTTGGGTGGGTTATTAGTTATAGAGCATGTTATTGTAATATTGTGTGTATTATGTTTTTTGAGATTTTTCCCTGTTTTGTTGGGGTTTTTTAGAATTATTATGAGTTAGTATTATTTTTTTAGAGTCAGAGTTGAGTCAAGTTTTAATTACAAGACAACCATTCGTTTTTCTTACCGACCATTCATTTTTCTCACTGACCATTCATTTTTCTCACCGACCATTCGTTTTTCTCACCAACTATTCATTTTTCTCATTAACCATTCATTTTTCTCACCGACCACTCATTTTCTTCCCCTGACATCTATTTATTCCACACCTCTGACACTGTCACCATCCAACCGCCACCATCCTCCACCCAACTTCCTTCTTCTTTTTCTCCCTTCCCTCTTCCCCACTATCCTCACTTGAGCTAGCCACAACCTTGTCACAACCTTGTCACCATCGCCGCATAACTAACGATTAGTTATAGAAATTTATCCAATTTTATTTGATTGTTTTATGGTTTTGGTGTGATTGTAAATAGGTATTGTTTTAAATTTAAATGCATGTTAATGGATGATAATAATGAATTAGAGTTTGAATTTAAATGCATGTTGTCTAGTATGGATTGATGAGGAGGGTAACATTCATGTATTGTACTAGGCGTTAGTATTTAGTCTTGATGTGTAGGTACGGAGGAGGCGCTTACCGCCTAGGCAGGAGGACACGCTTGGAGCTTCGACCAAGTCCGTTAAGACTCGTTTTTTGTTTTACGCTCTATTCTGTTGTGCATTGTTTTATTACTTACAGGACTAGTTAAGTGGCATTTTATCGAATCTCACTTAACTCGGGTCATTTAATTGATCGATCTTTCAGATTAATAACCCTCGAAGATGAGATCCCTCAAGTATGTTTTCGAAAATAAGATCCACCACAAGTTGCTTTCGGGCCTATTATATAAATCCCTTCCTAGACCTATATATAGCTTTATCGAGTTTTCAGTGAGATAAGAGATGAGAAAATAGATGCATATCTATCATCAACAGGTGCACGTACGAGTCAAAGCAGAGCTCTAGATTAGTGAGTGGGTTGTTCCAATCCCGAGGGATCATAACAACTCCGTTTTGAGTTACTCATACCCGGAGAAACGTGAAGGTTTATAGGTACTATTTAGTACAACGTATATCTGAACTTGTGGTTCAAAGGGTACTAAAGGCGACTGTCTAAAAGTACTCGGTCTTCGTATTCAAGGCCAAGAGAATTATGGAGTAGGGAGAGGGCTTAGGATATACTAGTTGTCCCGAGGAACCATCAAATGAAATGAGAAAGTGCCGAGAGAGGCATCAGCAACAGTAGAATAGTCAATTCAGGATGCTACCGGGTTTGTAACCCAGTGGCTCTTTAGTAGGTTCCCTTTAGAGAGTTTACGAGAAATATATGAATGTTTTCTTTCATATGAGAGTTTACTCTCATAGCTACTTTGATATTAGTTATATTTTTGTTTTTGGACTAGTAACACTCGTTATTGACGTGTTTTTATAATATATGCATGTGATAATCATGAGTAGGATGAGCCAGCTTGGATGGAGGAGTAGTGATGTCTCTCGCACGCACGCACACATATTGACCAAATGTTTGTTTTGACTATTTTAATTGTGTTATTATGTTATTATGAACAATGAAATACTTATAATGAAGATTGTAGTAAATATAAATGGATAGTGATATGAGGATTTGAAATAAATATTAGTGTGTAAGTCGAATGATAAAAGTAAAATGTGAATAGAATGCATAGTTGGGTCGAAACCCAAGATTCAAAGTGATTGATATAGTAAATTAGAATTCCATGTGAATGAAAATATCAAGTGTGTGTGTGTGTGTGTCTATATATATATTTGCATATATAGGGCTGTCCTCAATTGCACTTTTAGGGGAAACTCAATCCGTCTAATTTTATAAATTTTTATCGATTTTTATCGTAATTATTTGGTATGTAAATTGGTTGACATGTCATCCATGTAGTAACATGTTAGGTTTATTTTTGTCCATTCATCCATACATAGTAATTGACATTTTCTATCTCGAGACGCCGATAGTAGATCCACAAGGTTGGGTTCGAATTAGCCGACCTAACCGAAACTAGTGACATTCTGATTCGGTTCCCAAGCGTGAGCCGGATTTGAGGTATTACACCACCCATATTTTAACTTATGTTTAAATTTACCACTCATTATTAGTTAAACACAAAAGGGGTTATATAACTAAAATAATTAAGAGTAATTGGTAAAATTGCCCTAATTTATTCAATTGAACCATACTTACTTATCAAACAACTTGGTACTAAAAGTTCTACACCATGGAACAATAAATATAATATAATTACTAATTATTTCTAAAAAGAAAAAAAACAATTACTATGCATATATAGAGATTGATAAAATTCGTGATCGAACGGTTCGTGTTAAACATGGTAAACTAGTTAATGTTTCCTAGCTTACTATAAGTTGGAAAATACAAAAATATGATTGACTCAGAGTAATTAAACAAATCCATCAACATCCCATGCAAGAACACAACCGATACAAAGGATAGCCAAGTGACATTAACTTCAACTTTTGAAACTAGGTACAATTATTGTTACTTAATTGATTTATAGTTTAGCAACTAACTAAAATAATGTTTGATGATATATATTAAAAAACCTAGATCATCTTATAGAGAAACCATTGAAATTTAAAGAACATTAAGTAATTTATTCACAAGGTCACATTAATTAATTATCATTGTTATGTAACCCGCAAAATATCAATATCACAATTACGAATCAACACAACAAAGATAAAAAAAATGTGACTAACAACTTGTAATTTCAATGGTCACATGCAAATTTCTCAAGTATGACTAAGAGTGGCTTTTTCATAAAATATAACGTTACCAAAACCATAAGTGATAACAATAAATTATCAACAACACACCAAGCAATCCATTAATCAAGATAAAGTTGACATCCTCACCCAACCAAGACATACCCAGAAACCAACTAATAATAACCCCTCACCCTCAACAACTATAAGACTGCAATTGCCATCCCTTTCCCCCATGCAAGCAACAAACTATGCAAAGCCACGCCAAGCAAAACACGAGAACATGAACCAACAATTCATCTAACCATCTATATGCATATGCACGAATAAGAATGAAAAAGAAAAGAAAGGTGAGGAGGAAGAGGTACCAACATGGAAGGGAGAAGAAAAGGACGTCGACCAAGGGTAGGGGTTAGACTAGATGACGACGGGTTTCAACTTTCCCACGCAAATCTTTAATTAGCGACCAAGAGGATCTCTCCCCAAGAATACATACCCAACTCCAAAAATTTCTCACAAAATCCCTCCAAACCTCAACTACTCCAATATTCTCCCTTATCTCTAACTTTCCAACCAATCAACATCCCCACACCCCACGTCAGCCCAACCACACTAAATAAATAAAACAATATTTGTAGGAATAAACTTATTAATTCCACCGGATGGATACACCAAAAATTTTAAAAATGACACGCATTGTATCGATAGTTAAAAAATTATTCATTTAACAATAAATATTATTTAAGACTCGTTCCTAGCCGTACCATCTCCCCCGTCCAAGAGATTATTATCTATTATTATTATTATTATTATTATTAGTTATTATTATTTCATGATTTTTACAAATCCCAAGTTCTTAACAAGAAAAACAGTAGTGGTAGTTTACGTTCATGCTTTCGTAAGTAGTAAAAGAAATAAGGCTTTTATGATTGTAGATCGTGCATTGAATCGTGGAGGATGTTTATGATTGGGATTCGATAGAAAAAATATCTTCTCCTTTCTGCATATGATGTTTTTACAATCATTTTGTAATCCTATCGATAAATATGGTAATGGTTGTATACTTTTGAAATCTTTAAAAGTAGTAAAAGAAATAAGACTTGTATATTTGTTGATTATGCATTGAATTGTGATGGATGTTTATGATTAGGATTCAATAGAAAAAAATATCTGCTTCTTTTTGTATATGATATTTTTACAATCATTTAGTAATCCTATCGATGAATATGGTAGTGGTTGTATATTTTTGACATTTTTGGAAGTAGAAAAAATTGGCCTTTCATGCTTGTTGAAAACGAGGCAAGGATTTGTGAAGGATGGTTATGATTGGTAATCTCTGAATATGATGAAATACTATCCTCTACTTTCTTCATATGAAGTTTTTATAATCATTTGATTGATCTTATTTGTTTGGTGTAGCACTATGGTGTGGTGGAGCCTCACAATTTGACTGTTTTGTCTGAGAAAGGTAAGGATGCACGTGGTATGGATATACTATCCTAAATCGATAGGACAATTAGCAAGTATACAAAGAATTTGATGCCTACATTGGAAGGTATTAGTGCTCGCCTTTGACAAATGGAGACAAGGACTCGTCATCTGGAGAACTCTGTTGATGATCTAAAGGTCACAGTTGGAAATAACCATGGTAATACAGATGGCAAATTGAGAATCTGGAGAACACATTAAGAGAGGTATCATTGTTGTTTCTTTTTTTACCAAGAAATTAAAACGAAATTTATGAAAATTTCCCTATTGAAGAACTTTTAAGGATTCATTCTCGAAGATGTTAGCTATTTATTTTGTTTCTTATTAGATAAAATATTTTCAGCTGTATTTATGCAGTTCCATATCAGTATTCTGTTAACCTAGTTTCTACTATTTCCTTTATATAATATTATTCACCTTTTGAAAACTATTGTTTTTTTTGGGTCAAACATTTTGGACGACACCTTTTTTCTCTCATTGGTGACGGGCTTTCAAACGAAAAAGGTTACCTTTTGCATGATATGTTGCACGACTATTGGACTGTCTATTAGCCTTGCTAGTTGATATTGTTTACCATGACACCAAAATCATTTTCATCGGTTATAATTCGTTAGTCAAGATTTTTTTTCTCAATCCTCTTCTTATTTCTCTTCTCCCTCTCTCCCTACCTTTGTGTAATACATTCTGGTACGAATATTTTAGTACCCACAGATTTCTTCTATTCAAGGGAATTGAGCTCTACATTGGTTACCCTTTATGTGGCTTGAGCCAGTGTGAGCAATGTGTTTGCAACTACCATTTTATGTTGCGGATAGCTCTTATTCTTCAGTAGGCTAGTGAATTCTTTTACTGTTCGCACTTACTTTCTATATTTTCAAGCCTATTAGGAGTTTTATTTGTTTTTATTATGTGGCTTGATAATGTTTCGAGCACCTTCTATTTGCTCCTAAAATTTTGGTGATCCAGTTGGTTTCGAGCTCATGATCAAGCTAGTTTTAAGCTCCTAAACAAGATGGTTTTGAGCTCTTAAATGAGCTAGTTTTGTGAGATCCCTCAACTTAGTCCCACATCTAATACCTACTGGAAGAAGATCCTGTTTATAAGTGGGAATGAACTATAGATCTTTAACTTGGGTTAACCATTTTAAAGAAATTACTTAGGCCCATTACGTTGCACTTTGGGCCGGGTCGTTGCATGTGGTATCAGAGCCACCACGTTTAAAGAGATGACTTAGCCCATTACGTTGCACTTTAGACCGGGTCGTTACAAATGGTATCAAAGCAATTTGGTTACGTATTAGATGGTGGGCTAGACTAGGGACGTTGGCTAGGCTGCTGGTCACGGGCCAAAGAAGGTCGTGGGCTGGGGCTAGCAACGGGCCAAGGGTATGAATTTCGGGGACGAAATTTCCTAAGGTAGGTGGATTGTGAGATCCCTCAACTTAGTCCCACATCTAATACCTACTGGGAGAAGATCCTGTTTATAAGTGGGAATGAACTATAGATCTTTAACTTGGGTTAACCATTTTAAAGAAATGACTTAGGCCCATTACGTTGCACTTTGGGCCAGGTACAAGTTTGAGCTCACAAACGGTTGTTTTGAGCTCTTTAAAATTTTACAGTTTAAGTATATTCGAGCTCGAGTCGAGCTCGAATAGTATCAAAAATATTTGAGTCAATTTTGAGTACACATGCTCAAAACTCGTTTGATCTCAAGTTGAGTTTGAATGAACTTTGAGCTATTTGGGTTGAGTTCAAGCATAAGGTGAGCTCGACTCGCTCCCTCGTCTGGCAACCCTAAGCACAATTGTGTGGTGCAAAATAAAATGCAAGTCTACATTTACGACATAACTTAGAAATTGCAATTTACGACATAACTTAGAAATTGCAATAAATTACATAAAAACTTAGTAATTCCAGGTTTCTTTTCTAACAATCACTCGAGACACAGAAGACATCTTTTCTAACAATCACTCGAGACACAGAAGACATCTCGTCTGGTGGGCGGAGATTTCAGTGGCTCAACGTGGGAGGAAAAGAACCTCATTTTGGTAATTTCGTGATTTTAAGGCATGTTCAAAAAATATTGCGATGTTTCTTAAAAATGACAAGAAACCTGGTTGGTGGTGATGGGCACCGGAGGAGATTTGGTGTGAGGAGATCAAGTTTGGGGACATCAAGTCCAGCAATGTGATGCTTGATTTTGATTTCAATGCCAAGCTTGGGGACTTCGGATTGGCTAGAGTGATAGAATACAACCAAGCGTAAGATGGGTACCAGTCTTCTTGGCTTCCCAGCTCTTCTGGGTACCTTGCTCCCGAGTGCTACTTCTAGTTCAAGGTGTTGAGAAAAATCCCCAAAGTTAGAGATCAACAACAGTGAACACAAGATATGGGAAAATAATGCCTGAGAAATAAAATAAGACAAAACCAAAATAATAGAGATTTAATGTGGAAAACCCTCCTTGTATCGAGAGTCAAAAACCACGGGACAATAACGAATAATTCACTACTTCAACAAAAGATTATAGCCATCAAACATATAGAGATGTATAAAAAGATTACTCACTCAACCTATACTATTGAGATTACAAGATTTCTCCATCTCAATACTTTATATAATATTAAACTAGTGAATAATATTGATCCCTCTTCTTATCTCTATATTCCTTTTCTATTTTTCTATTTTTCTCTCACATCATGTCTTATTTTAGAATGAGGCAAGTGAGTCCTTATTTATAAAGATGGTTTGAGGCCCTTCATCTTTCATAGAACAACAAACAGTCACCTCTATTTGGTATCCCGAGATTCCTTTAGCATTTTGAGTGTGAAATAGGCTACATACATTAATATTCATAATTAAAAATATTAACAATCTCCCACTTGGAGTCCTGATTGGAACCTAGCAATCCTGATTCTTCCTCCACTTGTTCGTTGCATAAGTCCTTCACCGCCATCTTAATGCAAGTTCACTAAAGTTGAGCAAAAACTCAACTTTTGTCCCTCCCCTGGATTGGTCAACATGTCCACCAGATTCTTTTTGCTATCTATCTTCTCCAACTTTAATTTACCTTCTTCTAACAAAAATCTGATAAAATGATACCTTAACCAAATATGTTTGGTCCTAGAATGAAATGCTGAGTTCATGGCTAAATAGATTGTACTTTGACTATCACTATACAACCTGCAATCAACCCCATTAAAACCTAACTCATTCATTTAAGTTTTAATCCAAATATACTCCTTGCTAGCTTTTGTAGTAGCTACATATTCAACCTCAATTGAAAATAGGGCAACTATCTTTTGAAATTTGGAAACCCAGCTCGTTGCAGTTCCACCAACTGTAAAGATGTATCCAAATGTACTCATGTCATTGTCTCTATTTCCAGCATGGTCTAAGTCCACATAACCTTGCATATCAATATTCTCACCCCTAAAACACAAACAAAAATTAGAAGTTCCTTTCAAGTACCTGAAAATCCATTTCACTGCCTTCCAATGTTCTTTTCGTAGGTTCTTCATGAATCTGCTCACTACTCCTACTGCATGTACAATATCTAGTCTTGTACTCACCATAACATACATAAGACTTCCAATAGCTAAAGCATAAGGCACTGTTTTCATGTAAGCTTTATCCTCATCACTCTTAACACCTTGTTCTTTGGACAATTGGAATTTACTACGTAAAGTAGTAGGCACCGGCTTAGATTCATTCATATTGAATCTATCAAGAACTTTCTTCACATACTTTTCTTGAGATAACCACAACTTCTTACTCTTCTTGTTTCGGGTATTTTGCATCCCAAGAAGTTGTTTTGCTTCAACCAGGTCTTTCATTGAAAAACTCTTGGCTAACCTCATCTTGAGATTAAAGATTTTCTCCAATTAAGTCTATGCTAGAAGCATGTCATCTATATACAAAGTTAAAATAATGTAATTGCCATCATTAAACTTTTGTAGATATACACAATAGTCTGAATTGCTCTTAGCAAATCCATTATCTAACATAAACTTGTCAAATTTTAAATACCACTATCTTGGTTCTTGTTTGAGTGCATATAGATCTCCTCTTCAATTTGCACACCATATTTTCTTTACCTTTGACTTCAAATCCTTTTTGATGTTCCATATAGATCTCCTCCTCTAAATCAACATGAAAGAAAGTTGTATTTACATCAAACTATTCTAAATACAACCCCATTACAACCACAATATTCAAAATAATTCTAATAGAAGTCATTTTTACAACAGGTGCAAATATATCATGAAAATCAATTCCTTCACTTTGACCAAAACCTTTCACCACAAGTCTTGCCTTATACCTTTGTACACCACCGGTTTCAAACTTGACCCGATAGATCCACTTGTTTTGTAGAACCTTCCTTTTTTATGGCAATTTCACCAATTCCCATGTGTGATTCTTCTCCAATGATGACATCTAATCCTTCATAGCCAACTCCCGCTTAAGATGAGCTTTGTCACTTATGGCTTCATCATAGGACTCTGGTTCTCCTGCATCAGTATACAAAACATATTGTACAATTAAATTTAATTTCTGAGTAGGTTTTCTGACCCTTGTGCTCCTCCTTGCTTCGGGAGCAACAATTATCTCTTGCGGTGGCTCTGAGTCATCTATTTCAACTTATGCAACAGAATATTCAGAATCTGATTCATCATCATTTGGTTGATTAGCCTGTGACTCACCTTCTTGTTTGATCTTCTTATAAGATAATTGTTCCTAATCACTTGGAACAAATCCTTGATTTTCATCACTTGGTATCTCTTCATCTATCTCATCAAGCTCCATATACTCTTTTTCTTTGGACTCCTCACTCTTTTCTTTCTGTCTGTCTTTGTTCATGCAGTCTTCATAGAATATAGCATCCCGACTTCAAAACATCTTGTTGTTCTCGAAATCTCACATCCGGTAACCATACTTGTCACCCCTATATCCAAGAAATACACACTTGAGGGATTTTGAATCAAGTTTCTTTCATGATTCCCTGTTAACATGTGCATATGCAATACAACTAAAGACCTTAAGAAAAAAAGTAGTTAACTTTCTTACCAGTCTATACCTCTTCCGGTATTTTTCCATCTATGATGCTTAATGGACTTCGATTGATTAGATAGATAGTTGTATCCACAGTGGCACTCCAAAGATGCAAAGGGAGTCTAGCATGAACTCTCATGCTTCTCACTCACTCTAGGATGGTCCTATTTATTCTCTCTGCCACGCCATTCTGTTGTAGTGTCCTTAGCACTATCTTGATCTTTCTAATTCTCCACTTTTCACAATAGGAGTCAAACTCCTTATTGCAATATTCTTTGCCGTTATCTGACAAAAGACATTTCAATCTCAAACCTGTTTCATTCTCAACTCGGGCTTTCCATATATTGAAAATGCTAAAGACTTCTGATTTTTCTTAATAGTGTAGATTCATGTCTTCCTACTAAAATCATCAATGAAGGTAACAAAATAGAAATTACCTCCAAAAGATTTACCATGGGCTGGCCCCCAAACATTTGTACGAACCAACTCCAACCTTTTGGATTTCATCTCTCACCCATCCTTTGTAAAGCTGACCCATTTTTGTTTACTTAAAACATAGTCTTCATAAAAACCAAAGTTACAATCAATTATACTTATCAAAACCTTCTTAGAATGTAAGATCCTCGTCCCACTCTCGCTCAAGTGACCAAACCTTCTATGTCATAAAGTTGATACGTCATTCTTCTCAGCGGCCAAAGAAACAAGTGGATCTACCTTGGTAAACAATGGGTAAAGTGTGTCCACCACCTTCCCCTTGATCACCACCAATGCTCCCTTACTGATCTTCCACTGATTATTTTCAAATGTGATCCTATAGCCCTCTTGGTCTAGCTTGTTAACAGATATAAGATTCTTCTTCAATTCAGGTATATACCAGACCTCCTTGAGAGTAAGTTTACCTTCATTATACATCTTCAAATGAATTACTCCCTTACCTTCAATTTTGCACTTCTAACCATTGTCAATTGTTACATATCCAAACTCACTTTTGACAAAATCACTAAACCATTCTTTGTGAGAAGTACAATGAAATGAAGCACCTAAATCAATATACCATGTATCTAATTTGTAATAATCATGAACAGATAAACAAAGTTTCCCTTCATGACCATCTACAACATCAGCTACATTCTTGACTCACTCGTGACAATCTTTCTTTACATGTCCTTTCTTATCAGAAATCTAACAAGTAAGCTTACCCTTGAATTTTCCTTTGGATTTAGAGAGCCATCGGTTCTTAGGACCTCTACGTTGACCTCTTCCTCTTTCTTTGCCCTTGCTTTTGTCCACCGACAAAGCTGTGTCCGAGATGGACGATGTGCTATCTACCATGTTTCTCTTCATCATCTCCCAATTCAAGATTGCACTAAGTACTTCATTAAACTTTAATTGTTCTTTTGATGTATTACTTATAGATGTAATTACCGTATCCCAACTCTCTAGCAAAGAACACATGAACATTAAAGATTTAATATCTTCATTAAAGGACATCTCCACAAATTCAAATTATGCCCAAATTTTATTGAAATTATTCAAATGATTAGCAATAGATTTACCTTTAGACATCCTTAAATAGACAAGCTTCCTCAACAAAACTAACTTGTTCGAGGCTGATACCTTCTCATAAACACCAGCTAATGCCTCCATCAACCCTTTGACGATTGTCTGTTTGAAGACATTAAATGTCACCAACTGTGATAAGCACAATAGAACAATAGTTAAGGCTCGCCTATCCAACAAGGCCCACTCCTCGCCTGATATCGCTTCTGGTTTGGTACTTGCAAGCGGTTGATGTAATTGCTTCTCATATAAAAGATCTTCAATTTATATCATCCACCATTGATAATTTATTCCATCAAATTTTTCAATCTTCCCAGTCTTAAAAGTGTCCGTCATGACTCCCAATAAAATCAAGATTCGATTTAATAAGACCTAAACTTCCCACAGACGGCGCCAATTATTGAGAAAAATCCTCAAAATTAGAGATTAACAACAACGAACACAAGATGTGAGAAAATAATGCCCAAGAAATAAAATAAAACAAAACCAAAAGAACAGAGTTTAACATGGAAAACCCTCCTTGTATCGAGTAAAAAACCACGGGACAACAACGAACAATTCACTACTTCAATCAAAGATTACAATCATCAAGCATATAGAGATGTACAAAAAGATTAATCATTCAACCTATATTATTGAGATTATAAGATTTCTCTATTTCAATACTTTGTATAAGATTAAACTAGTGAATAATATTAATCAATCTTCTTATCTCTATAGTCCTTTTCTATTTCTCTCTTTTTTCTCTCACATCCTATTTTATTTTAGATTAAGGCAAATGAGTCTATATTTATAGAGATGGTTTGAGGCTTTTCATCTTCCATTAAATAACAAACAATCACCTATGTTTGGTATCTCAAGATTTTTTTAGTATTCCGAGTTTGACAGTAAGCTACATATCATTAATATTCATAATTACAAATATTAACACAAGGCCACAGAAGGAATCCGACATCTATAGTTTTGGCGTGGTGCTCTTAGAAATTGCATGTGGGAGGAGGCCGGTAGAACTTGAAGCTGTGGGGAAGGTGGCCATGGTTGAGTGGGTGTGGAATCTTCATGGTGAGGGCATGGTAATTGAAGCAGCGGATGAGAGATTGGATGAGGAGTTTGATGAAAGTGAGATGGTTAGGTTGATGGTAATAGGGTTGTGGTGTGCTCACCCTGATTACAAGCTGCGTCCATCGGTAGAACAAGTTGTTAGTGTTCTCAACCATGGGACTCCTCTTCCACCTAAGATGCCAGTGCCTGCATATCGTATCAATCATTCTGATATTTCAGGCTCCACAGTCGCAAGTGGTTCCATGGTTTCCAATAATAGCCCAGTCTTTGATTGCTTGGCAAAAATTTGGATATGTTTTACTGTTTCTTGTTATTATGAAATGTCTTGTCTTTCATGTTCATTGCATATTAGGAAATGCTTATCTGATAGTGCATGTAATCGCTATATATATATTCTACTTTCTTGTTGTGTATGATTTGAATAAAAGTTGTCATCTTCTTTATTTGGTTGTATAAGGCTTATGGTTATATATGTCGATCATACAAATTAATCAATGTACCAATTGGAATAATTATATAAATGAAAAATATATATATAAGGTAGCTTTGTACTTTTTACTGTCGAGTAATTTTAATCTCTTCGAGCGTGGCAGATGTGTATAAAGGATCCTACTCTTATACAATATAGAGTCATCAAAATCGAGTCAAGCTACATCAAAATGTTTGTTAGCAAATCTAAGAATAATGTTTTTAGTCGTATATGTTATCAAGGTCTTTAATTCTTGAGCGTTAAAGGTCTAAGAAAAGCATTTATTTCGGACCTAATCCCACGTTAACGTGAAGACGAAATCATGCAAGTTGAATGGCATGCATGGCCAGTTAATCAACTTCGTAATGAACTCAAATCAGATGTTATCAATCTAATCATACCAATACAAATCACTTAATGCATGTCAATAATCTTAAATATCCATTTTGACTCGATTGGAAACTCCTTTGGAACAACTTGGACATTGCAAATAACTTTTAGCCACGGGAGTTATCCGGAGCAAGGAACCGTGACAAATGAGTCATGGGCAAATTATATTTACCACGACAAATGAATGCATCATTAAGTAGGCCTAAAAATAATACAAGACTTCAAATTAGACGTTAATGAATGCTGCAGACCGACTCAAGTCAGGGATTATGCCGACACAACTTTCGTGTTTTTATTTCCACAACCGACTAATTGAATGATTCTGTCTAGTCGCTAAAGTAAGATTAGGGCTGAAATAAATGTCTATTTGGACTTTCTAAATAGTTGCGAGTCAAAATAATTAATTAATTTAAAACGAATACTATTATTCTTACAATTACTAAGAAAGAAATTAAAAAAAACTCAGCTGCACTCTATTTTCACAATTTAAACATGGTTTTACCTTTTTTGGTCCAAGCCTTGAATCAAGAGAGCCCAAGATTTGTCCATATAATATAAACATTTTACATGCAATATCAGATAAATATTTCATAATATACATAAACCGACAAGAGACATTAGATTATATATCGACGTTGAACATTCTATAACAAGACATTTCATAACAAGACTAAAGACGTATCAAAATATTGGGCTAGCAATCAATTGCGTCGACTATTATTGGATGCCGTGGAACCACTTGCGGTTGTGGAGCCTGCGCAAGACCAGTTGTGGATGAGATACGGGGGCATTTGAACTTTGGGTGGTAGTGTAGGAAGGGGAGCTCCATAGTTGAGGATGCTAACAACTTGTTCTATAGATGGACGAAGGTTGTAATCAGGGTGAGCACACCACAAGCCAGTTACCATCAACGAAACCATCTCACCTTCATCAAACTCCCCATTCAATCTCTCATCAGCTGCTTCAATTATCATCCCCTCACCATGAAGGTTCCACACCCACTCAACCATGGCGACCATGCCCATAGCCTGGGGTTCTATGGGCCTCCTCCCACAAGTAATTTCTAAGAGAACCACACCGAAACTGTAGATGTCGGATTCTTTTGTGGCCTTGAACCAGAAGTAGCGTTCGGGAGCTACATAACCAGCCGATCCAGCAAGCATAGAAGATTGGTACCCATCTTGCACTTGGTTGAATTGTACCACCCTGGCCAAACCGAAGTCCCCAAGCTTGGCATTGAAATCTGAATCAAGCATCACATTACTGGACTTGATGTCCCTATGGAGGATGCACTCTTCCCCACCCTCATGCAGGTAGAACAAAGCAGAGGCTAGGCCTTTTGCAATCTTGAGTCTACCGGGCCATGAGATTGGTGGGTTTGTGGAGTTGAAGAGGTGGAAGTCGAGGCTGTTGTTGGGCATGAATTGGTAGACAAGGAGGCACTCTCCACTTTCATGGCACCATCCGATGAGCTTCACCAGGTTCTTGTGCCTTAGCCTGCAAATGGCCCTCACTTCCGAGATGTACTCCTTTATCCCTTGTTGGGAGTCTTTGGAGAGCTTCTTGACAGCCACAGGGATGTTGAGACCTTCCAAGTAGCCCTTGTGAACACTGCCAAACCCACCTCTTCCGAGCACACCATCTTCTGAGAAGCCGTTTGTCGCATTGAACAATTCCCCGTAGGAGAACCTTTTTGGGCCTCCTTCATTTTCAATCTTTTCATCAATGGCCATCTCAATTGGTCCTTTGCCATGCTCTTGGTGGTCCTTTCTAGTTCTGTTTCTACGCCATAGTATGAGCAAAATCAAAGATAGAGCACCTGCAATTACTGCCAAGATTGACAAAGCAACAACTATTAATATGTTCTTGTTACTTTTACCCGGAGCTGGCATAGTACTTGAATTCCCTGCTCCATTATTAACCTTCCCCGCCATGGATAATTTCGCCTCCAGATTGGAACGAAAGTCCCATGAATGGATTTCATGGCCCTCTACCCTTGAACCCGAAGCAGCTGAGAACCCAACATTCACCCATTCCGATAAACTTTCTCTCAAATCGATAACACCAGACACGTTTAGTGGATCAACTTGACTTTTAAGATGCAAAAAAGCAGACAAAAAAGTGGTGGTAGCGTTGTAGCTAACTTGAACCTTACCATCCACCGATCTATTTGCGTTTTGAGGCCAAACCGTGAAATTCTTAGACAAGATTGAGTGAACATCAATACCTAGGTGGTTGTTGTCACCTTTGACCTCGTTGGGATCAAACACGTTACCACCATAGGTATCAATCTCAATTGCCACTATGGGCTCCAACAAGGAACCATTGTTTATCCTCGGATCTGAAAACAGGCAAAAATAGCCACCTCCAGACTTCATATCGCCGAACTCGGCTCCCACCGATGACATGAAAAAGGCCAACCCGTCGCCTACTCCGTCGGCGCTTTTGTTGCCGACGGTGGCGAAGGAGAAGGTGGTAGTGAAGTCGGCGAGAGCCATGGTTTGTCGGTCCCAGAGGTGCACCGGGAACTGGTAAGTCGCCCGGCCGCAGCTTTCTTGCCTGCTCTCACTCATTGCGTTGTTCGTCAAGTAAAGAACGTTGTCTTTGTAGACGGATGCATCGACGGTCAAGTTCAATCCCGTATTTGAGGTTGGGAAGGAGCGGAAGCTAAAGTTGGTGGACATAGCCGGCTGGGGCAGCGAGAGGAGGATCACGAAGTGGTGCAGTAGCAGTAGTAGAAAAGAAGGGGTGATGGAAGAAGCCATGCATATAGAGGGGAAGAAGGCCAGGGGTGAAGGAATGGAAGGCGGCCTGTGATATATATATAGATATATATGGTGCAAGTACTCTCCATGCATGGAAAAGTCCTTCTTTTGGGCAAATTATTTTTAAAAAAAATATATAGGCAGATTAATTTGATTTAATGGTTGTTTGGTTGACAAGAAACTAGCGTAAATCACCTAAAAATTTTAAAATAGTTAACTTTAATCAAAAGTATATATTTAATGTATTTTATATAAAAGTAAAATACAAAAATTATTTTGTATATAAATTATATATAATTATATTTA
>JAURVB010013939.1:0-14357 GCA_033002965.1 Piper betle | reverse complement strand
GAGAAAAACTCTAATGATGGGCTATGTTGAAATGAAAAGGAACCAAATGAGCGGGTATGAAATTGCAGGTGGGCTAGACCCAATTATAAGACGTGTTATTACTTAACTCCTATTGTGGTGGGCATTATGGTTTTATATATATATACTATATTGTGTCGTATTTTAACAGGTCATCCTCTTATTGCACTTTTAGGGGAGGCTCTTTCCGTTTTATTCTAGGTTTTATGAATTTTATTGCTATTTTAATTACTTTGGTGTGTGATTATTATCATGACATTCACGTAGTATTCTATTAGGGTTTTGCATCTCATTCATATATTGTTTGCGCATTAGCAGTGTGCTCTATCTTGAGACGTCGAGAGGGTTATGTTGTAGCCATTTAGGTTTTGGGTCAGCCAACTTAATTGGTTTACGAGTAATTCGATCTTTTGTAACAGTTCTGGTCCGGGTTGAGAGTAAACCAGATTGGGGTGTTACAGGAGGAGGGCTAGGGTTGGTGAGATCGACTAGGGAGAGTGTTGATGACATGGATGGCGGTGGTGCTCGACTGGCCGGCGGCGGTGTTAGTCGCCGGCTACAGTGCATCCAAGCGGTGACCTTGACTCACTTGGGGTCACCGTGCATTTCGTCGCACAGGATGGGAAAGGGTCGGGAAAGAGGGATGAAGGGCTAAGGAAGGTCGCCAGAGGTTGTGGGCAGCAACGACATGTGCAAGGCGGTAGTGGGTGGCTTTAAGAAAAATGGGGAGAAGAGGGGAGGAAGAGGAGGGAGAAACGAGGTGGGTGAGGTGGTGGCGATGGTGAGGGGAGGTCGTTGAGGTGGTGGCATGAGGTGGCAAGGGTGGTCGCTGGGTTAGGGAACAATGGTGTGGTCGTTTGGCTGAGAAGGAAGTCGGGCGGGGGAAGAAAAATAGTCGTGGTCAGTTTTGTAAATAAAACTTAACTCAGTCGACTCGAGTAAATAATAATAAATAAATCTTAAAAATATAATATAATATAATATAATACTATAAAATAAAATAATGTTGATCTAAGTCAAATGACATGTTCTAAGCCTATTAACCCACCCAAAAATAATAAATAAAGTATCCTAATACAATAAATGACCTAAATCTATTTCTATCGTTTACCATAAATAAAATAAATTGAGCATACTTTCATATACTTTGATAACTCATTTCTTTTCTAGTGAAGTTATCATAATATACTTGGATACACATGACTCTCATGACTCATAATACACGGCTGGCCTTGGTACAACACGTGTGTTCTAAAATTGACTTAGCTCGAACCGACGACTAAATCGACTGGTTCACGAATATAAAACCCAGACTCAAGTATCGGGTTTTACACTATCTGGTCAGATAAAGGAAACTCCTGATAGGGAGGAGATTACTAAAATTTGTTCTATAAATGCAGGTTCTGCTTTGTGGCTCTTCAGCAGTGCCCCGTGCAGCAATTTCAAAGAGTTACACAAGAAGGTGATGACATGTGAAGAGCTATAACCAAATGCTGCCACTGTTAAGAGTTCGAAAGTCTCCGTTCAGGCATTGACGGGCTACATCCCAAGAGAAGGCTGAAAAAAGCAAAATGTTAAAGACAAGGGGCTTCACCGAACAACAGCCGGCGTCAATGGCGAAACATTGAAGACTACACCTTTGACCTCAATGAAATGAACAGTGGTTCGAGCTCCTAATCTGAGAAGGGAAGATGACGCCGAGAGATCCTGCAGAACCTTTGAAGCTTGTCGATGAAAAGAAAGACAAGTTTTGTTGCCACCACCAGCCCATGAACCATACAACCCGTCGATGCAGGGAGGTTATAGAAACTATTCAGAATCTTCTTGAAAAAGGTGAGATCGTGTACGAGAGGAATACTGACGTCCCAAAGTCTATTGTAATGATGGTAGCTCACAATTCGAGAGGATCTCCAGCCTTTCCATGCACCACGTCTGTACACTTTACTTTGTTGGTGCTGTTGTTGGTCTTTGAAGAGGTGCTAGACCACGTGGATGTGCTGACATTGTACTTATGGATCCAGCAGGACCGTTGAATTGCATGCTTATAGCTTGTCGTACTTTTTGCACGAACAACTCTACTGAATACGAGGTTTTGTTACTAGGAATTACAGTCTGCGAAGCTCAAAGTAAAGAAACTTTTGGTTCGTGATGATTCCCTACTGGTAATCCAACAGACTAAAGGAGAGTTTGAAATTCGGGAAGCGCATCTCGTAGCCTACAATGCTTGTATTGCTCGCTTGAGAAAGAATTTTGAAGACATCCAGTTTGAGCATGTCCCAAGGTCCTCAGACCACATGGCTGGCACATTGGTTGTACTTGGCTCCAAGATGGAGATGATAGCGCCGGTTATAAATAGGGCTGTTAATTAAGCGAGTTCGCTCGTAAATATTTGACATTCGGTTCGAGTCAACTCGACTTGAAATTCGATATTTAAATACTTGAACTTGAACTTGAATCCTTTGAGCCGAGTTTGAGTAAGGCAGTGCTCGACTCGACTCGGTTATAATTCGAACTTGATTCGAAATAGACTCGATAAAATAATATAATAATATATTCTTTATATATATATATATATATACACACACACTAATAAGTTTAATTGTAACTGATTATATTTATTTGTATATAATATAATATCAAAGCAATGAGATAGCTTAGATGGTAGGTATTTAAGTTGAAGATTTAGAGGTTATAAGTTCAATCTATGTTGACAAGCATGCATGTTTAAAACTCGTTCGATTTTGAGCCGAGTTCAAACACAAGTTAAACTCAGCTGACTTGCATATTTAGCAACCCTAATTATATGGTTCTCCCGTCAAAACACAATGGTAGGATCCTTTCTCCCTTATTGTGCACCAGAGACCATTTTACATTAGAAGCTTATTCTGACCGGTATGGATGCATTGTGGACTTCCTAGCTCATGGCCGCTTTCCCAAATATCGCCACAAGGCCCGAGATGTGCGTCGAGTGGCCACACAACATGTGCTTGAAGATGGTATATTGTTCGGTCGTGCGCTAGACAGTAGCCTTCCTCGGTGCCTAACGAAAGAAGAAAGTCGTGAAGCTACGAAGGAAGCACATCAAAGCGGTCGTAGATTGCATGAACTTCTCATTGGCCATCAATGTTCCAATATTGTGTTAACTTTGCCCGTTCGTGTAGAACATGCCAGCTTCATATGCCCCTAAAGCACTTACGACTGGAGCCACTTCATTCTGTCGCTGCCCATTGGCCCTTCCAAATGCAGGGGGCTTGACTTCTTTGCCCTATAAGTCGAGTGCCTTCAAAGAGGCACAAGTTTATTCTAGCGGCTATTGAGTATTTTACCATGTGGGCTAAAGTCATCCCCGCAAGGCGGCATACAGGAAAATGTGTTGCACAATTTATCAAGGAACATATCATTTGCCGATTCGGTTTGCCAAAAGATTGTCACTGACAATGGCACCTTTTTTGGGGTGGTAGACTTCCAAACTAATCGAGAAGTATCAACTCCAGAAGGCGGAGTTGTCTCCATACAATTCTCGAAGTAATGGTTAGGTAGACTCATTTAATAAAATCTTGAAGCAAATGTTGAATGTTGAGAAAGATCGTTGCTTATAACCAGAAGGTTGGCACGAGCAACTACCTGAAGCTTTGTGGTACTATAGGACATCGGTGAAACTTAGCACTGGAGTCACTCTGTTTTTGCTTATGTATGGTTTTTGAGGTTGTACTCCCTGTTGTACGCCTTACTGCAGCTGCCCAGCTTGTCCCGTTTCACAGTGACTATGATGTTGAGTGTATAGCAGCTTTGGAGTGCCTCAGATGAATATCGGCGTGACACAAGCAAGCGTCTCCAAGGCTACGGATAGAAGATGGCATGTTACTACCATGGTTGCATAAATCAGAATCGGAATCGGAATCGATTTTTGAAGGAGTCGGAATCGGAATCGATTTTCGAGGGAGTCAGAATCGGAATCGGAATCGGTCTAAATCAGATAGGAATGGGTTCAATTGAATCGACCTGAATCAATCCAAAACAGCCATATATAAAAATTTGACAACTCATAATATAAATACCTGAAATACATAATTATATAATTTTTCAACATAAATGTATAAATTAATAATTTAATACAAGTATAAAAGAACATTACAATACTTCAATGTCATAAGTATAACATCTGATATATCATCATTTATGTTGTATCAAATAATAACAACAAGACATTAATACAAGTCCAAAAAATGAATGTTCAGCACAATTTTGCATAGTGATTACTAAATCATCTAATTCATTGTTCAAAGCATCTTCGGAGTCTGAATCATTATCACTAATGGGAAGAGTAGAGTCATCATCTTCATCAACATGAGATCCCTGCATAAAAGGAGGCATATAACTCCCACTCATATGCACAACACTAACAATTTGCACAACACACAATCCATCTTCCCTGTGACAATTTGCACAGCTCAAGCAATTTGGACGCATGAATAAAATGAAAAAACATATTCGCACAACACATAGCATTTGAAAAAATTTTGCACAGCACAACACAATTTTTGCACAAAAAATTTGATCATACAATTTGCACAGCACATAGCAATTTGCATGCACAACACAACAATGAAAAAAATTTGATCATGAATCCCAAATCAGCAATGAAAAAAATTTACGAAGCATAGCCTACAATTTGCACAGCACATACCATACAATTTGCATAGCATAACATAGATAACAATTTGCACATCACAACATTCAATTTCAACAAAAAATCCAATTTTACAAAAATCACCGTTCGGACGGCCACCCGTCAGAGGTGAGGTTCGTGTCCACAGCGCTGTCGGCCAGCCACTCGTCGGAGGCGAGGTTGTGAGGGCAGAGGCGAGGTTGGAAGCCCGGTTGGAGCTGAGGTCGGAGGTGAGGAAGCGCGGCGGTGGAGTGGTGGAGACAGGTAATTTTAGGTTTTTAAAATCAAAATTTCAATTTTACCCATGTTTAAATAATTTAATAAATATCATACTTAATGTATTTTAGTCATTTACCCAAAAAAATTGATACTTTTCTATTTACACTGATTCCGAATCGGATTTAAATTGGTCGGAATCAGGATAAATCGGCTAATCTAGACGCCGATTTGGGGCCGACCAATTCGGTTCCAAAATCGAATTGGCACGCAAAATCGAATCGGCGCACTGTTAATCCAATTTAAATCGGCCGATTCCACGTTACTACACAACCATTGGACATCTCCCGGGTCATTTACTCTAGGTACCCGTGTATTGTGCAATGGGAAGGTCCATATATCATTCAGGAAAGTGTGGGGGCTACCCTTGTATCGGATGTTATGACCTTACCATAGTGGACGCGGGGACGTCTTTCTTGTTAACGCTGAAGTATCTAAAGCTATTGTGCGATCATGTTGTTGGGGGCCATGGCCGTGAATGGAGTCTTCCTATGAGCATATTCTTGTGTACAGCAAAAAAAGAATCCAAAAGAAAGAGATAAAATTAAAAAAATAAAAAATAAAAAATGAAGCGATAGGTTAACCTTTTCTTTAAAGTTTTTGAGATTAGACTCCACGTTGCATCATTTCAAAATGGCGATGAAGTTCAATGTTTTTTGGTGACATCCACATGCGGCTCATCATCGAGGGGGCTTATGTTTAACCGAGTCATATACCTAATCCTAACGGAGTTAGGATCAAGCCAATCTACATAGCCAGTGCCATGAAAGACGATCAAATTGACTTCTGTTGAGCAAGTCACTGTGTACACACCACCCTGTCGAGCCTATCTAGGTAGAGACACCACGTCCAATTTGTTGTTTGCATCACCGACTACAATTCCAAGTGCCTGCCCGCCGCAGCCAACCAGTACCGTCGCCGGAAATTTGCCCAAAAATCCTTGGCCGGAGCAGGAAGTCGCTGCACGCCAATGGGTCGTCGTTTGGCCAGCCCAGGTGACTATCGGCCTCATCATCACGTCCAACCACACAGCTGACTACAAGCAACGACCAAGCCCCGCCGGAGTCCTTATAGTCGATCGCTGGGAAACGCCACACAAGTCGCGGCGATTCATTATCACCGGGGCACTTTCCGGTAAAACCACTGCCGTCCTGCCACCACAGCCAACCAGCGCCGTCGCCGGAAACTTGCCAAAAATCCCCGGCCGGAGCAGTCAGCTTCTGCGTGCCAACATCTTTGGGTCGTCGTTGGGCCAGCCCAAGTGACTATCAGCCGCATTGTCACGTCCAAAAGATTCACCGCAAAGCTGACTACATGCAATGACCAAAACCCGCCGGAGCCCTTACCGCCGATCCCCTGAAAACGCCACACAAGTAGCGGCGATATCATTATCGTCGGGGACCTTTCTGGTGAAACCACTGCCGTCTGCCGCCGTCACCAACCACTGGACCACCACGGTTCTACCCCTTCTCAAGAACAAGCGTTATGGGCGGTTGCCGCCGGTGTTGCACCCATGCTAGCCAAGTCAGTTGGGCCCGACGAGCTTCTGTTGTTTGCGTCTTGCTCCCCCGCGACCCTGACCACGTTCGAGTCGCGCCGTTTGCCCGAGTTCTTCACCGCGACCCGGCTTGGACCCGCCAGCGCCAGACCGACCCAGACGCCTAACCCGAACCTGGTTCAGTCATTTTTTGACCCAATCCGACTCGTAGCTGGTCTGATTCAGCACCTCTTCAATCTGGGAGCGATTTAATAGCCTTCTCATGCTCTGTTTTATTTCAAATTCAGTACCCCAACATTTTTCGACTTTCCACGTGCAGTGGTGAGGTAGACAAATTAAAAACGATAAAAATCTACTTGTGATTGTAAATTGTAAAAAAAATCTTAAAAATAATAGATTGTGAGTTTAATTCATTATGGATTGACATGGAAACTCGTATTAGGTGTCATTGAACCATGTTAAAAACTTGTCTTTTGTTGACTCAATTGAACTCCAAGAGGTAGGTATTTAAGTTTTTCGTTTTTCAAACCAAACTTAAATAAAATTGAATTTGATTTAACTAGAAGATGGATATTTCATATAAAAAATGTTACAAATTTTATATTTGTCTTCTTGTCAAAGACTCAAAATGTAACTAATAAATTTAAGGTGGGAATCTATAGTCAAGATCCAATGCTATTAAAACTAAAGGTTAAATATATTTAATCTGGTCCCAAGAATATATAAAAGTAATGAAAAATTACTTATATTTGATCGCACAACAAATATTATTCTTATGGTCAAAACAAAAATATAAGATGAAAGTTATTTTAATTAACCGAATCAGAGTATTTTAAAAATTTATATTTATAAAGATTAAATGTTCGGTCTTATAGACCACCAACGAGGACTTGAAATAGGTTTTATGAGCCTTTTTTAATAAAAAAACTAACTTAAGAAATAAAAATTTCTCATTATCCTATAAATAAAGTCATTAATCACCTACAAACACGATGTAGGATAAACCCAATATTAAATAAATAACAGTTACACGAGTGAATGATAATATTTTTTAGTTAATGACTATTAAATGGTTGTAAAGCAAATGACCGCTGTTTACTTTTAGGATTGACAAAACTCTTGACAAATGGATAAGGTCTGCCTAACTTAGTCCATGAAATTGCTCGGCATGAAGAGTGCCTATACTTTGTTTTTGCATACACAAAAGAGCAAAAGGCCAACCACCTTAACCAAAGTCAACTAAAGATAATAAACACTTTGTAGTTTATAATCTATAAAACTTCGATAGTTTTAAAGATTTGATATTGCTATTTGCCTACCATATTGTCACTACAGTTATTTCATATCATGCAAGAATCTGTTGGCACCACTTTGTGTTCCTCGAGGATACCATCAATTCCCACTTTGGACTATGTAAGTACATTCTGTTTGTCCTTTCTTTTGAATAAAGGCAAGGAATCGAAAAGTAAAGAGACATGTGGACGGTGGTTTCACGCTAGCATGAATCCCTTCTTATCCACTTTGTTAATATAACCATTAATATTTGAAGCAATATTTAGATCTAGTCATTCGCATTAATTACATGGTTATAATAATTTTTTATTTAGACAAAATTATCTTATCATCCGATTATTTTTCTAATCTAAGAATTTATATTAAATCGTAACTTATATAAAATTATCATCTCTCTCCTTTTTTATTGTAGTGCATGGATGTATGTCTAAGTTACCACACATGCCCAGAGGCAATAGAGTGTATTTAACTACACATTCAAATTGATCTCACTCAAATAATTTTTTAGTGTTTTTTAGAAAATAATTTTTTTCCTTTTGAAAATCTCATAATTCATTCATCTAATTCGACTATTGAAATTCTTTTCTCATGGGACTGGCTTATGCCCAAACTAGTCTAATCTACTATTTAATCCGATACCGATTTGACTTCAATAATATTTATAATTATTTGGCTCGAGAATAAATTAATGAGTTTAAATTATTTCTTTATATTAACAAATAAGAATTGAAGATAGATAAATTTAGTTTACAATATATTAAATCTTTTTTTAAGTCCTAGATGTAAAATTAATTTAAAAAATTTAAGATTAAAAACATCATATCTATGAGCCAAGTGCTAACATGCCCATGCTTTATCTTTACTTCGAGACGCGTGGTGATGTTCTTGCAGGAGATATGGACTGTGACTGCCACTACAAAACAAGCACTATCATGGATATAAGTGATTCCCTTGTGAGCTTGCTTGATTGGTGGTGATTAAGACTGGACTGGATACCAAATGCTAAGAATTGGAAGGATAAAAGCTTTGATCAGAAGCAACATATTCTTGTCCAAGCTTTTCTAAGATCTCGTATCAAATCTCCAATGAGATAATATCAGATCATAGCCAATGGCTCTCATTCACACCATGTGGTGGAGCATATTACAAACCTTTCTTCTTCTTCTCCATCTCCACTTTTGCCTTTGTTTGCTTCACTCATGGCCTATTTGCTCTGAAAAGTGCTCAAGTCCTGTCCTTGGTGGTTGAGGTTCAAGTTCTTCTCTCATCATCCTTGCTTTTAAACATGGTTTTATTTCAAATGTCCATGTCATGTTGGATTCAATCTTCTCCTTTGTTATATAATTGGCCACATAATTATAGTTTAAGATTATTTTTTGAAGTTTCTAGTTTATTGGGTATTTGATTGCGTTGTTGAAAATTTTTTCATGGGAAAAATATATAATTATATAGATAATGACTAAAAAATGTGTCTGGTATATTAATGTTGACAAATTACATAAGATGGTACAGCTACTATTTAAAAACCTCTATAAAATATTAAGATATAAAAGGAAGAATTGATTTTTTTAGAAAAAATTCAAACGCTCGAACAAAACTACCTTATTGTTATTTTGTGAGCTGTCATATTTATAATTGTAACAAAGAGAAATTTGTGATAATTTTTTGTTGAAATTTCATATAAAATTTTTTTTATTGGAACTAAACATCTAATTAAGAATTTGAGTGAAAAGAATCTGATTAATTGGTTCCGCTTGACTAACATTACGATTAGTACGGGTCTTGCAAGGATTGTTTCACATTTAAGGCCAATTAGGCGTACCTTGTGCTCTTGTTGTGTATGAAAATCATTGTCAATTTTGATGGCTCCAAGTGGGTGCAGTCAATAATTTATACTACATAATAAAGTGTCTTCATGAGTTACACGTAGATTCTATGGAAGCTACTACTGGATGTCATTTTCATATTTACACAAATTTTAACATGAAATTGGAGAAAAAATAATTATAAATATTATTATAAATATTTTAAAATATTATTTTAATAAAATATCACATACACGGGTCGACTGATATCGGTCCCAGACCCATATCCAATTCAAATTACCTAGAAAGTCCAAACATGAATTTTACATGAGATTACTTCGAATAAAATATAAATTAATCGAATATAAATCCATTTATGAATGTCGGATATTAGTGTGCATATGTATATATGGGTTGTCTGATTAGAAGTAACTTGAACCGAAATGCTGCAACTTTTTCGGTACTCGAAAAAAAAACTTTTTTGGGTTATATTTTAAATTCAGGCCGGTCAAAACCTCATATTTCAAATAAAAATTAAAATGATTCGCTTAAGTTATATTATTACATGGAATATAAATAAAATTATAAGAGTAGGATTTTACAACAATTTTAACTAAAAAAATACTATAGGGATCATAAGAATTTTAGAAAATAAATATAATTAAGCTTATTTGAGTTCGACACAAATATAAAAACAAATAAGGTAGCCCTGAAACACTAATCTCATTCAAAGTCGAAGAAGAAAAAAGAAAAAGGCAAACGAGGAGGGGCCTTTATTGGGCTGCAGATAGGCCCATTTTAGTTACCCATGGGCTTGAAGTTGGGCCTAAATGAATCGTATTCTTTTACAAACGGAAGTGGAAGTAAAACGTATTCTTTTAGTACGGTTGACTGCAATGTTAAAAAAACACCTATGACGCTATACTAACGTTCTTCACCAACTTTTTGCCCACGCTATGAAATAAGGATAAATGGTAGTTATGATTCAAAAAAAAAGATTTAAATAGTTATAAAAGGACGTAGGCGGAGAACGTCCTACTAAAGACAACTACAATTTGAAATATCGATAGACTTTAATTAAATAAGAAAAATAATAATGACTATTTGGCTTATTTTTTATTTTATTTTATTGTATGTTGATTTGTTGAATCTTCTATTTTATCAGAATGTAACTCTTCTCCCTTTTAATTAATAAGAAGTAGATGATAAAAAATATGTCTAATTTATTTTATCAATATTTTTAAGAATGACAATGCTCGATGGCCAGTATTCTTAGGTAAAAAAAATAGTATTGTGTCAGCTAAATTTAATTTGAGTCCTTGGATTACAAGTATGATCGTATAATTAGAGCAATTTTATTTGAGTTACAAAAAATACAATTATGTGATATAGGATGGATGATTAGATTTTTATATTGTCGATATTGTTGTTGTGGGTGATATTGTAAAACCCGTGACTCGAGCCAGAGTTTTACGGGAGTGAATCAGTCGGTTCAACCGTCGGTTCGAATCGAGTCAGCTTCATGGACCGCGAGCTGAGTTGAGGCCAGCTGTGAGTTATGAGCGATGAGGGTCATGTATGCTCAAACGTACGATGATAACGCCTAAAAGATGATGAAAAATGGGTTATCAAGTATATGGAGGTATGCAGTATTGATTGTTATTTTTATTTGATCGTAGAATATTTTTAGGGCCGAATGACGAATTAGGACACGATATAGGTGAGTTTGGGTGGGTTATTAGTTATAGAACATATAATTTAGATGTTGCTGTGTTCGTTTGATTTTACGGGATTTTTCCAATTTTTTGAATTTTTTTTAGGATTTATTAGGAGATAGTTATTATTATTGACTCGGGTCAGAGTCGAGTCAAGTTTAATTTACAAAAATGCCATCGCACACCCCTTCATCTTTCCCGACCTTCCTCACCCCAAACCCTCGCCGTCGCCACTGCCGCGTGCTGCCGTCGCCGCCGCCAACGCAGCACTGCCGCCGAGCAACGCCGCCCCGCCGCGCCGTGTAGTCGCCGTGCCGCCACGACCCACCCCGGCCACCGTCTCGCCGCCACGACGCCGGAATCACCCCACAAAACCACCTCGGCTGCCGCCACTTCGGGCCGGATTTCGCCGCCGGTGTGACCCTGACGAGCACCCCCTCGCCGTTGCCGACATTTCCCCCATCCTCCCGACCGCCGTCGAGGCCGGCCGGAGCCCCGATCGGAGCACACCGTCGCCGCCGCCCATTTTCGACACCGTCGTCGACAGCCATCGCCGCCTCGGTTGCTCTGTTTGACACCGCCATCGGACCAAGCTCGTCGAGCTGGTGCCGATAGACCCCCTGATTGCCCCGTCCCGAATCCTTACCAGAAAATTGCCGGAATCGCCGTAAAATTGGATTCGTGGGAAATTCGCCGGATCATCCGCCGAACGCACCTGGTCCAATCTGATCGGACTTCAGACGCTGCTAGGTGCCGAATTCGAGTTTCGAGCCACGAAACGGAAACCCTAGCAGTCGCCGATTTTCGACGACACGAGGTATAATTTATTTTAATTTAATTATTTAAAAATATTGATTATTAGAATTGCATGTCAGGATTCGTGTGGGTGTTATAAATATATATATTTTTAATGTAGGTTTGATTAAGAATAGAAATATGAAATTGTTTGGTTGAGTGGTGTTAAAAATGGAGGCTAAGAAATTAATTAGTGTAACTAGGCGATGATCATGATCTAATGCAAACTAGCCTAAGTAGACTTGCTAGAATTGATATAGGTTGATGTGTGTTGATTGATGTGTGATTGTGTTGATTGTGTGTGTATGCTATAGGATGTGTGATTCATCATGCGGGCGTTAGTTTTTAGCTTGATTGTGTAGGTACGGTGTAGGAGCTCGCCGCCTAGGTGCGTGGACCCATTTGGAGCTTCTACCAGGTCCGTTTAGGACTCGTTCTCTGTTTTACGCTACTCTATTGAATATTTGATTTATCATGTGCAGGACGAGTTAAGTGGCGTTTTATCGGATCCCACTTAACTCGGGCCATTTAGCCAACAGTTTTATTTCGGATTAATAACCCTCGAGGATGAGATCCCTCGAGTTTGTTTTCGAACTTCAGATCCAGCTCACGATGCCTTCGGGCCTATTGTATAAATCCCAACCCAGGCCTATATATATATAGTTTTCGTGTTTTCGGTGAGAGATGGAATGAGGGTTACTTGCGGCCACGTCTTCAGATAGGGCGTGTGCCCGGAAGAGCGGGCTCTGGAGCTGGGGAGAACCCACTTCGTTCCCGAAGGATCCGGACAACTCCACCTTTGAGTTCCTCAAACCCGGAGAAGTGTGGAGGTTTACGGGTACTACAATGCAGCGCATGTCTATACTTGTGGTTCAAAGGGTACTGAAGGCGACTGCCTGAGAGTGCTCGGCCTTTGTGCTCAAGGCCAGGAGTAATATGGAAGGTGCAGAGGGCGGTAAAGAATGAAATTTGATGCGAGAAGCAATAGAGAAATGGCCAAGGTATGAGAATGAGAAAGATAGGGGGACGCTGTCGACCCGAGGGCGACGACTCGACGACGACGGCTCCCGTATGTGCCCTGATGAGAGTTCTTGAGGAAGTATATGGTTTTGATTCAACAGGAGAGTTTGCTCTCCTGTGCCAGATTGATATTAGTTATTTTCCGGGCCGGTAACACTCGTTATTGACGGTTTTTCTATATATATGTAGGTGAGGAATGCGAGCGATGAAAGCTATCGGGACTGCGGAGGAGCAGCACGAAACCGCGCACACATGTACCTGCCGCGTGTAATGTATAATGATGGTTGTTTAATGCTGTGTGGATGATTATTACAATGTTTTTGTCTTGATGAATTACTTGTTATGAAACGAACTGATAAATATGAATGAGTATGGAGCCTTGGAGTTCAGACTCGGCTCGGGTAAAAATGAGTGAGATAATGATTTAATGTCATGGTAGATTATTATGTGTTATCGTATTTTCATAAAATATTATATATTTTCTTTTGGTTTCTCATTTATTATTTTGTCTTGTTTTTGCTTGTACATCACAGCATGCATGTAGGACCGCGTTAGAACCCAATCGTTCTCATTCATGCATTTCATATTTGCATCTTCATCTTGAGACGTCGAGAGTAGATCCCGGTCGGCTTAACCGAATCTAGTAGATTTAACGAACGGTTCGGTCGCCGGTGACATTTCCGGGTCGGTTCACGGGTGAGCCGAAACGGGGTGTTACAGATAGACACTAATTAGGGCTCGAGATTTGTATAGAATAGATATTAATTTTCCTCTTGAGAGGCGCTCGTGAGTGGATGTGACTAAAAGTTTTAAAATTTGGACAACCATGCATTCTAATTTTCAAAGCAAGTTGGAATCCGTTAAAGTCTTTCTGATTTTAATTATTTCTTTTAAGTTTTTTGTCTATCAAATAATTACATGCAAAAAAGTCAATTAGGCTTCGTTTGATTATCGTGGAAGAATTGTAGATGACGTGAAAATTTTAAATGGTCGGCGTGACTAAAATTAATATATATTTAATATATTTTCAAGAGAAATTATTTTTTTATAATATAATTTGTATTTAAATTAATTTTAATTACCTTTCCCACTTAGGTGATCTTAAGTAAAAAAGTCTCTCTTTTTTTTCATCTACGGAGATAGTAAGAAAATGGATAAAAATATTTTACTTGTAAAAGAGTATACGGTTGGGCCAAATGGGGTGATCTGATGGTGCCTGCGGCGCTCATTTTATATGCGCACCCAACACTCCATCATTTTTAATTATT